>CANXYC010549094.1:0-112218 GCA_948193065.1 Aleurites moluccanus | reverse complement strand
CCCCCCCCCCCCCCCCCCCCCCCCCCCCCCCCCCCCCCCCCCCCCCCCCCCCCCCCCCCCCCCCCCCCCCCCCCCCCCCCCCCCGGTTAGGTAATTGTAAGTTGAATTGTGCAGATCTAAGAATAAGAATTTGTAGAATTAAAATGGGTATAGTTTAACAGTAATGTAAAACTAAAACAAAACCCATTAAAAAAAAACACAAGAAAAGTATATATAAGATCTAGGGTTTGAGTTTATGGGCTTGTGAGTGTACAACGAAAGTGAATAGAGAAATGGCTTATAGAGTACGCATCATATGTATGTATATATGTATATATATGGTCTCAAATGGTGGCTTTTAGAAGAAAAACTCTCTTTCTTCGCTTTCTCTTTCTCTCTTTTCTTTTTCTAAGCTGGGTTTTGGTCCTGAGAGCTGGCTGGTAGTGTGAATAGGACCAAAGTGGAATATTCTATGTAAGGCAAGGAGTTTTTTGTAATTTAATAGAATGGAGATTTATGGATTATAATAAAAGAGTTTCCTGGTTTAGGGTTTAGTTGCTAGAAAATATGAGATTGCTTGTTGGTAAACTTTCGCTTTTTAAGTGGAATTTTCTAGTTGGGGTTTAACTACTAAGTCTAAAAATAGTTTATTTCAAATTTATTTAGATTTAATCCTTCAATTTCGTTTTAATTATTTTTTTTTTTCAAATATTTATTACTCACAATAAAATTTTTCGGCAAAAAAAATATCATTAATTAAATACTTTTCATTTCATGAACTCCAATTTTCTTTGCTTCAATACTTTAAATTTATATCTATTGATTTAAGAATAAATTTTAGTTAGTATATATTTATTGCAATTTGTAATTTTTTATTGAAAAATAAATATTTATTTCAACAAAGTTTGTGACAATACATTTCATTTAATTTTAATTAAGTTAACATCGTGTTTGAAATAAAAAAAAAAAAAAATAAGGTATAAGAAAAAAAATTTAAAAAAAATTCTAGTCGCTTTTTCTATTAATTTTTTCTCCAATTTTTTTAAAATTTTATTATTTAAGTCATCCTTAACTTTCGTTGGTTCGGATGGTGATTCTTTTTTTCTTTATTTTATTTACTTTTATATTCAATAATCACATATTTCTACATATTTGTCAATATATGCCTTTGTATTTTTATTAATATAAATGAAAGATCCATATTTTTCTTAAAGAGAACATTGTGTTTGAAATAATGTGTATCGTATTCATTTAATTTATAAATATTTATAAGTATAGTATTATATTTAAGTCTTATATAATAAACACAATTTACTTTTAAATGTTATTAGTTTGTACTTTACTAAATTAAATCATACTTACAAAATTGATTTTTTTAGCAGATGGCCTAAAGACACTTATTAAGAGCAGTTATTTCAGATAAAATATAGTTATAAAATAATTATATTAGAGAAATATAAATAATTTAATATAAAAATGAATTAAATGATAAAAAAAATAAAATTTTGATAGAATTATATTTTATTATAATCACTATCACATTAAATGATGGATCAAAATTTATACTTTTTACTTATGTATTTTTTTTTAAATATATTTTTTTAATATTATATAAATAAAGCACTCATTAGAAAAATAATATATTTATTAATTCTAATAAATTTTGGTTTAATATAATCAATTACGAGATAAAAAATTTTAAATTTAAATATGATGAAATCGTATGAAATTTATGTCAAAATGAATTTCAATCTTATTCAACTGTAGTTTGTAAAGGTGAAATTTGTGACAATCTTTCTTTTATTTCTAGGGGGTAAAATTTTGTCAACATTTTTTTTTTCTTTTAGAATAGTAAATTTATGTCTAGAGCTCTATTTGTTTCATTAAAATAAATCATCCTGAAAATATTTTGAAGAAAAATATTTTTGAAACCTTTTTGTATTAAAAAATTAGTTAAAAATAATAGTTTGAAGTCTGGAGTTCATGAAAAATATTAATTGTTGTTACAGTAATTAGTAGACTATCATGCATATATTTATGTACTTTTTCATAATTTTCTTACATTTTAATGAGTTTGTCAAAGTCAATAAAATAATTTTTTAGAAAATTATTATCTTTAGAAACAACTTTATTTTTTATGATTAATAAAAAATTATACTTATTATTAAAAAAATCTACTAACTAATTTTTTTAAGTGTTTTAACATAAAAGAATATAAAAAATATTTTCTAAAAAATAAAAAATCATATTTTTCATGAAATAAACATAGTCTACAAATTAAAGGGAGTAATTGACCCAAAAAATAATCAAATTTTTAGGAATAATTTCGAATTTGTGACTAATAGAAAAGTTTTTGCGATTTAATCACAACTCTTTTAAAATAATTTCATTCGATGATCATTGAATGGATTATAATCCAATTATATATGTGACATGTCACGTGTGTATAAGACTTAATATATCAACATATTATATAAATTGTCATGTCAGCTAAAATTTAATAATTATTTTATCAAAGATTAGTTACCATATTGAAAAAAAAAATAAAATTTAGTAATTTTTTTAAATCATTTATATTTTTATCTTTATTATTTTAATTATTTTTTTCATTTCAAATTTTTTTTTATTTTTTAGTAAAATATGTTTTAATTATTTTCACTAATATTTGTTTAGTTATTTTTTTATTTTTTATCAAATTAATCTTTAATTATTTTAAGTAAAAATATTTTTCTAATTTAAACTTTATTTAATTTTCACAAGTTCAAATAATAATTTTTTTTCTAAAATTCAATTTATAAATTCAAAATCATTAGTTATTAAAAAATATAATTATTTAATTATTATTAAAAATATATAAATATATATATTATATCAACATTTTAATTTTAAATTACATATATGTAAGCTCGTGTCTTGAACCTTGAGTATGATAGTATTTTAACTTGATGATGAACCACCGAATCATTTAATTTTTCTTGTGCTTTTTATTTTTTGATATTTATTATTTATTTTTAGAAATATTTTATTATTTTTATAAAAATTAAAATAAAATAAAAAAATTATTCTTTAACTTTCTTGTCATTTGAGTTTTCTTGTCATTTTTATTTTTACATATTATTATTAACTAGATAACAATATTTAAATGTGTAAAATTACCTCATGCAATTCAATGGTATTATTTTGTAAGAAATGATTTTTCAGGTTATGATATAATGTAATTCGTGGTCTCCCTATAAGCATTTTACCATTTATTTATCGAACTATTAGGTTTAGTTAAATCTTACAGACCTTTATATTTCATAACATTGAAAAATCTCAGTATACAATGGATAACTTTTTCGTCCAAAATAACAAGAAAGTCAAAAAATAAAACCTTTTATTTTATCTTCTATTTTATTTTAACTTTAAAATAATAATAATGATAAAATATTTCATTTAATTTTTCTTGTGCTTTTTATTTTTTGATATTTATTATTTATTTTTAGAAATATTTTATTATTTTTATAAAAGTTAAAATAAAATAAAAAAAAATTATTCTTTAACTTTCTTGTCATTTGAGTTTTCTTGTCATTTTTATTTTTACATATTATTATTAACTAGATAACAATATTTACATGTGAAAAATTACCTCATGTAATTCAATGGTTTTATTTTGTAAGAAATGATTTTTCAGGTAATGATATAATGTAACTTGTGGTCTCCCTATAAGCATTTTACCATTTATTTATCGAACTATTAGGTTTAGTTAAATCTTACAGACCCTTATATTTCATAACATTGAATAATCTCAGTTTACAATAGATAACTCTTCCGTCCAAAATGACAAGAAAGTTAAAAAATAAAAATTTTTATTTTATCTTTTATTTTATTTTAACTTTAAAATAATAATAATAAAATATTTCATTTAAAATTATTAGGAAATATTTATTTTAAATAAAGTTCA
Source organism: Aleurites moluccanus (assembly GCA_948193065.1). Classification (NCBI taxonomy): domain Eukaryota; kingdom Viridiplantae; phylum Streptophyta; class Magnoliopsida; order Malpighiales; family Euphorbiaceae; genus Aleurites; species Aleurites moluccanus. The sequence continues at coordinate 108,296 of CANXYC010549094.1, read as the reverse complement.
AATTAAAAAAAAATATTTTCACTTAAAAGAATTAAAGAATATTTTAATGAAAGATAAACAAATAACAAAAATAAATAATAATAAAATATTTTGATAAAAAATTGAAAGAATATTTTAAAATAGAAAAATAATTAAAAGAATAAAAAAGTAAAAAAATATAAATGATCTTAAAAATCATTAAATTTTGATTTTTTTAATATAATTACTAAATTTTGATATTTTTTTAATTCCTTACGTAATATGATAATATAATAGTTTTGTTTATGTGTTATGTTAATTTATTAAGTCACATGTACTTGGCATGTCACATGTATAATTTAACTAATGTTACTATTTTAAAAGAGTCGTGATTAAATTGCAAAATATTTTTTATTAGTACTATTCTTAAAGTTTGAAGATTTTTTGGATCAATGACCCCGTTAAAGGGAGTAAACTTGTGAAGTTGGAAGTTTGAATATGCGGTGAGAGGGTGGGGAGGAAAGGTCATGGGGCATGTACCAAGTCAATTGGAAAGATAAAACAACAAAAAATTTAAATTAAGGTTGAATTGCCAAAAATACACATATATAATTACACAAACTTGGAAATAAAAATGCACTATTACATTAACTTAGAGGTAGGGTTGAAAGACAAATTGAATTAAATAGATGAAATCAAATTCAAATTGATGGTCTCATTTAATTTGGTTTGATTTGAAAAAATAAAGTAAATCAAAAATTTAGTTTAATTTACGATTTGAGTAAATTTTTTTCGGTTTCAAATTGAATCAAGTTGAAATTATATATATATATATATATATATATATATATATATATATATATATATATATAATTTTATATACAATCACATTTTTTTAATTTAATATTAATTTAAAATTTTAAAAATAACTTTTCATGAAAATTAACTAAACATAAAAAAAAGCATAATTTTTGAAAAAAATATAAATTTTAGATGCGTTAATTAATAGAATAGATAAGTTTTAGATTGTAAAATATTGAATTATTTTTAAAACTTTTTTATTACCGACATTTTATTTGTATTTTTTTAATTTAAAAAAAGCATAATTTTTGAAAAAAATATAAATTTTAGATGCGTTAATTAATAGAATAGATAAGTTTTAGATTGTAAAATATTGAATTATTTTTAAAACTTTTTTATTACCGACATTTTATTTATATTTTTTTAATTTATAATAAAATAATAATAATTTATAAAATAAATACTTAATTTAAAATCAATAAATTAAAAATATTAAAATCGATAATTTAATTATAATAATAATTTAATTTAATTTAAAAAAAATTTAAATTAAAAATATTAATTTAATTTATTAATAATTTTTTAAATTAACAAAACTAAATTAATGTCACCGCTGTTCTGGGACTCACCCACTATTTATTTTGGTTGAATGTTAAATTAGGCACAACCTAAGTCGTTGAGTTAGAGCAAGCCTAAATTCTTATATATATATATATATATATATGTATATATATGAACTTGTAAAGCTTTTAGGGTTCGTTTGGAGATAATAATTAGAATTAAAATTTTCAATTTCAATTCTAATTATTTAGAATTAAAATTCTGTTAAAATTATAATTTTAACGTTTGTTTCACATAAAAAAATAGAATTGAATTTGAAATTAAATAAAAAATTAGTGACGATGAAAGTGGTGGTGGATCGCCAACAGTGGCGATAGAGGTGATAAACCATCGACAATGACAGTGAGAATGGTGATGGATCACCTGCGATGATGGTCCGGCGAGTAATCATCGTCAACGATGACGATCCGACAAACTATCGTCGACGATGATGTTCCAACAAACAACCGTCGTTGAAAATGACCAACTACCATCGTCGGCGGTGACCGACCACCGTCGCAAGTAGTATGATTAGAGGTGGAGGTGACGATGACAGTGATGCTGGATGTGGCAGTGGGAGAGAGAATTATAATGGTAATTATAAAATTGTAATTCTAATGATTGAGAATAAAATTATGAAATTGATTTTTTAGTTATGATATAATTTCATGGAATTGTAATTAAAATTTCAATTCTAATTCTAAATAGTTGTCAAATACTTGAATTGAAAATTTTAATTTTAATTTTAATTTTAACTCTAATTTCAGACTATCTAAACCGACCTTTAGATTTTTCTTTCAATTTTGCATCTACTATATTTGATATTTATATCAGTGCATGTATTTGTGCATATAAGTGCTAATTAGATTTATAAATCACCAGTAGTTAAAGTAAGACTCAAAATCTAAGAATTTAATCATGTGATTTTCATCTCATTTTATAAATTTTGTTTTCTATTTTGAGATTACTAGTTATCTTAAAAATTTTAAATTTTTTGAGTTTTTCATTTTATTTTCATCCTAAATAAGAATTTTACAAATTATCGAATGTGTGTATTTATTTTGAGTAAGTAGTTGGAAATAACACCATGTTACTAAATTGGTGAAATTTAACTTGGATGGAGAGATTAAATTTAAAAAATTTTAATTTTTTTATATTTTTAAGGGGGATAATAAATTCAATCAATCATATAATATATGTATAATATATTTTCTCCAAAAAATTTATAAATATACTTTAATAATTTTATATTTGATTTTTTTTTTGGCAAAGTGCTATTATAATTTTTGCGAAGAATCATTAAATTTTATGCAAAGTGCACGTTGTTTTTATAAAATTGTTACTTCTCAGTAAAACCATAAAATTTAATTTATTTTCTAAAAAAAGTAAAATGATAAAAGTTTTCACATTTTATTAAAATAATAGATTTTTTTAAATGATATTAAAAATATTAAATTTTATTATTTTTTCAACGTGATCACTATAAATAATTCATATTAGATGAATTTTAATTATCACATTAGAAAAACTTCCAAAATTTTGATTTTTTTTTTGGTTTTTTATATTTTTTATATTTTTTATCTTTTGATTATTTTTATTTTTGTATTCAAAATATTATTTTAATTTTTGATTAAAAGAAATTCTTTTAATTATGTCCACTAATATTTTTTTAGTTATTTTTATCAAAATATTCTTTTAATTATTTAAAGTGAAAATATTTTTTTAATTTAAATTTTATTTACTTTTTATAAATTCATACAATTTTTTTTTCTAATAATCATATATAAACTCAAAATTATTGTTTATTTTTCTTTTAAATTTTTTAAATATAAATATTCTTATAATTTAAACTTACTAAATTAAAATATTTAAACATTTTTCAAATTTAAATTCATGTATTGTGAGACCATTCCAAGTTGGGTAGTTGTGCTTGCATGCAAGGAAAATTGAGCAGTGTTTGAGTATTCCTTCGCTGTCAAACGCCCATTTGTTTAAAATAGCAAACATTAATATTACACGCATATTGTGTTTACATATAAGCAGTTGCCAACCACCCCATGGTAGCAGCTTTCATAGGAATCTAAATTCATAACTTCTATTCTATTGTAGTTTCTCTGCAGAGCTCTCTCTCTCTCGACAATGGCTTCAACTCTGCTATCACAATCCTCTCTTCTTCAATCGAAATCTTCTCTCGCGCTCAAAACGATGCAAACCCCTCTTGTATCTCGCGGCTCTACAATCTCTCGCCCATCAAGTAATTTCCTTTTTTTTGCCTTTTGCCTTTCTATTTCTTTCTTCTTAGCTTCTCTTTTGATTGTATATGACTTTTTTTTTTATTTTATATTTTTTTCTCAAGAATTGAGTTTTATGTCGAAGAAGGAAAATGGGTTTGCTGCAAAATGTTCAATGGTTGTTGCAGAATCGAATTCCTCGTTTCCGGCTTCTGATAATAAGGAGTTGAAGAATCCCGTAATTGTTATTGACAATTATGATAGCTTTACCTATAATCTTTGCCAGGTTTGGTTCTCTTTGTTGTTAGATTATGATTTTGGTATTTGCGAATTTGAACTTTCTGGGTACTGTAATTTCAATGGTTTGCGGGTTCTTACATGTTATATGACTGTTGCTTGAATTCTATGTGCTGTTTGGATACAGATAAATTGCATAAAAGGAATGTAATGGTAGAATTTATGTTTCCATAATCAGTATATCCATGGCATTTAAATGTACGATTAGCTCTTTTTTCCTGAATGGAATGTTAATTGGGGTTCTAATCAAACTCAAGAAGCCATAGGGTGTACACTGTGCAGTCATATGGAAATCCTGACATCCTCAAAAGAGACTTTTAATTTTCTTACAAAAAACTTTTGCTTGAAGTGAATTTCTAATCACATGTGCATGTTCAATTTTTTATGCTTCTATTGAAGTTCTAATCATATGTGCATGCACGAAGAGATCTTATAATTCTTTTATATTATTTATTCTTAATTGAATTCTAACTATAATTTATGTTGGCACACAACGAGGTTTTAAAGATTTATTTGAATGATTATATTTTAATTGATTTATCTGTGCACATGTGATCTTGGCAAATTCTGCATCTATAAATGCATGGACTGAAATGTTTATTATTGAATTCAAAAGGAAAAAATGGTTTTGGTTTGTTTTACCTCACCTAATGTCGAAATACTCATGTAGTTGCATCCTTTTTTGTTAAACACCTCAAAATTCAGGTTTCATTTGAGAGGTAAAAGCAAGAAGGTTGATAAACTCTTGAAATTTCTACACTATTAACTATTGTAGTCAAGAATAACATGTCAGTTATTTATTCAATTCTTCATGTTAAGTGAACTTATGGCATGATGCTGAATGTAATGTATGCCTTAATTCCTTGGCTTTTGTTTTCGAGTCACTTTGGTTTCTATTGGGCATATTAATGTGTATGATCTGTTGCAGAAATACCTTTTATAATTTTTCGGTCAAAAGCATTAAACACGACAAAAGGGTGATACTTTATAAAGTCTTAACTTAAATAAGAGTTTTGTCGCATTGCATTTTAGGCACTTCTGCATTGTTGATCGTTTTGATCTATCGGTTTCCAAACTCTTTGTGATTGTCCCCACCTCTGGTGTCCCCATCTCCGGTTTCTCAATTTGTTTAATGCATTTTTTTAATTTAAAAGTGCTAATCCTAATTCCTTGTGATTCTGTAGTACATGGGAGAGTTGGGCTGCCATTTTGAGGTTTATCGAAATGATGAGTTAACTGTACAAGAATTAAAAAGGTAAGTATTTAATGTGTAAATTGGCATTTGCTAATATTTACATCATATACAACGGCATTTTGGATGGAAATTAACTTATTTTAGAAATAAATTGTATGCGTGGTGATCATTGTGTTTACTGACCAAATGTGTAACTTTTGCTTTGTATTTTAATAGGAAAAATCCAAGAGGGGTGCTTATATCCCCAGGACCAGGTTAGGTTTTTCCTTGTGTTATTTTTTATGATGCTCAGTTAAAGTTCAGGTGGAACAAATGGAGGAAAGAAATAACTAAATATTATATATTGCATCTCCTTCTATAGGCACCCCACAAGATTCTGGAATATCACTACAGACTGTCTTGGAGCTTGGACCTCTAGTTCCTTTATTTGGTGTGTGTATGGGACTGCAGTGTATTGGGGAGGCTTTTGGAGGTGAGTCGTATGAGATATTTCAAAGTTTTACTCATACATATAATAGCGGCAGAAGAACTTTAAATGCTTTAAGCATATTTTCTTTAACTCTTGGTGTGTGCTTTTATTTCATAATCCTCATCACTTTGTCGGTTACAGGGAAGATTGTGCGCTCTCCTTATGGTGTCATGCATGGGAAAAGTTCTCTTGTATTTTATGACGAGAAAGGGGAAGGTGGCCTGTTTCTTGGATTGCAAAAGTATGTACTTTTTCACTAAGATATTCTTCTTTTCTTGTGGTGAAAATTGTTCAAATAAGATGGTCCACGTTATCTTGCCCCTGGTTGTCATATGTTGAATGGCAAGCTCCCTTTATGTAAAACATTGCCATATAAGGTGCCAAATAGTTGTAGCTTATAAAACAATCATACGTATGGCATTCACCTAGATGCAATATAACATTACTAGATTGATTTGTAATGATTTCAAGTAAAACAAGAATCAACGGGGAGGAGAGTAGAGTTTTCATGCATTTGGTGACTTAAAAATAGATTCCCCGTTGACATTCACATTGGCGCTTGATGACAAATGTTAAGCTTTGTCTCTTTCCTAGATAACTTTTTACTATATTTCATTTAGGGAAAAGAACATCAAATTTAAAAAGTAGTCAGAATTAGTCATAAACATCCTAATTCATTGAAATTCTGCTGTTTATCACAACAAATCCTAGATTCAAATTGTATCTTCTCCATAAGTGATGAAAATATATTAGGTTAAACATGTTATTGGCTTTACTTATTATTGGTTGACATCAATATTGGGAGTCTACTAGCAAGAATAAATTGTTCTGCCAGAACTGTCTTTGAGTGGCTTTATGTTATAATGATTGTAGAGGGAACAGGATAGGCAGCAAATTAGCAAAGCATTAGGGTTCTATTTATACATCCTCTTTGACTTGCCATCAGTTCCTTTCTATTAAAATTGTACCTTAATATGTCAGTACATGGTGATGGATTGTTAGTATGTCTCACTGTCATTTTTACCTTTTCCAGCCCTTTCACTGCTGGGAGATATCATAGCCTTGTGATTGAAAAGGAGAGTTTCCCTAGTGAAGAACTTGAGGTTACTGCATGGACTGAGGATGGATTGATAATGGCTGCTCGACACAAGAAATATAAGCATCTACAGGTAAGATATTCTTTTCCCAACCCTTGTGTTTAAAAAAAAAAAAAAAAAAAGTGACAGCACACTGCATTGGCTTGGGTATGTTGATGCAATTACTTGGCTTTCTTGATTAAGGAACTAATAAGGCATCAATAATTTGCTTCTTTTGACACAATAATTTTACCTTTTAAGAAGTCTAAATATAATCAAATATACCTTCAAAAGCTGATTGAAAATGGTTGAGAAATTACAGGGGGTGCAATTCCATCCAGAAAGCATTATAACAACAGAAGGCATGACTATTGTTCACAATTTCATCAAACTGATAGAGCGAAAAGAGGCTGAAACTCTGAACTAGTAAACATATTATGTCATGTAATAAATGGAAAAATTGGGGGGTGGGGGGTGGGGGTGGCCTTTGTACTAGTTCTTCTCTTTCTTGACCTTTTCAAAAGTTTGTTATCTTTATCTTTTATCTTGTAATTTTGAGTCAAAACTTAAATATCTAATTAATAAATAGTCCTATGTTCAAACAATTTCTATAATTCTGTCAAATTTACCACAAAGTGAATTGCTTATCATCTCAACTTCCTTGTCTCAATTATCCCCCTTTGAAATGGCATCAGTTTATTTCTATAACATGTATCCATGTTTTTGTGCCATGTCAAGGAGTACAAAGTGGCTGTAAATATCAGTGGTACAAGTAGGAAGTACTGACTGAAAAACTTTTATCTTTGAATGCTGATCCAAAGCCTGTTGAGATGAGTTTATCGTTTGTTATTATTGTCTCATCTGTGACACGCGGTTCCCTTCGGTCTGCACAAACCTTTGCAATTAGATGCATAGGGGAGTTTTCAGAAAACTTTTAGAATGAATTTAAGGGGGTGTTTGGTTGGCCAATTAAACATACATGATTGATGATTGTCAACAAGTGCATTGTCAATTGAAAAAATTTGTATTATTTGGTTGGCCAACTAAAAAACTCTGATTGTGAAAAAATCTCATTTCAATTGGCAAATTTTATAAGCAATTATGAGTTGCCTATAATAATTTACTTAATGATTTGCGATTTGACAATCGCATTTTTACAACATTTGACAATCACTCTATCAAATACCCTTAAAGCTTTGATACTATTAATGAAGCTTTTCTTTATGGTTAGATTTCTGAAGATATTGTCTATTCGCTGTTGAAACTTGAAAGTTGAGCTGTTAACAGCTTGCATTACTGTTGCTTTATTTCTTCTTTTTCCACACATAACGATCATGCCCTTGATTAGTAGCTTCTTGAGATGCCGTGTTAACATACCATTTACCAATAACTTGTATTCTGAAGTCTGAACCCACTTTATGAGATGCTTTTCTTTAGTTGATTACTGCATTGTAAATTGACGACCCATTAGCAACTAATTAAGTACCCTTTTATTGAAATATATACTGTTTTAAGACAAGACTTATCTAAAGATTCTTTAATTTGTCAACCAACAGTTCTTAAAGAAAGTGAAATGCAACAAATAATTTTCATCTGTGTTAGATGGAGAAATGCCCTTGAATGTTTAGTTTAGCAAAACATTGTCCAAAATCTGCCGTTATGGTAGGCCCTGAATTTTATTTTACTTTTCTTTTCAGTCTCAGAATCTTCACTGTGACCTTATCCATCAATTTGATAACTTATATCATCTTATATACCTTTATTTTAAGTGTGTGTTGTCTTTTGCTTGCAAAATTTATCTTGTGTAAGGAAGTATTATTGATAAATAAAAAATAAAAAAAAAAAAAGCAAAAACTTTGCGAGTCCAAGATTATCCAAGTTGGCTTCAGCTGGCCTAGTTCTTTTTTTTTTCTTTGAGAAAAGGAAAAATCAAGTAGATTGTTATTGTTAATATGGAGTTTGGTTACAATAAAGAGCATTATTATTCCTAAAATGACATATTAACTAATTTTATATGCTTTAAATGAACCAATACTAGAGTCACAAAAAAGCTAAATGTGAGGCCATGCACAATTTGATTATGATATTGGAAAAAAATTAAAAACAACCGCAAAGTGGCTTAAAGAAAATGTGGGTTCTTGCCGTCTCCATTCATCTCATTTCCTAACACTTTCAGTTTGACTTTTCATGCACTAGGAAAAGTCTTCATATCTATTAATTTTGGAAAAATAACATAAATTTTAATTATATAATTTATATTTATATATATCATTTTAACTACACTTCCATTTAACCAATTTTTCAGAAATAAATTAAAATGTATTGCTATTTATCTATTTAGAAAGTACTTTTCTTTCCTTTCGGCAAAGTAATCAATCAATAATAATATCATCAAATGTTCTTTTCTGTTTATTATTTTTTTTTTTCTTTTTGGGTTCTATAAAGTAAGGAAACGCGTTTTTTTTTTCCTTTTTTGATTTATAAGGACGCCAAATGACTTTAAGCATTGTGAAAAATCTTTCACTGAATGGTAAAAAAAATTCCGAAATTTATGCATAAAATTAAGTTTGAATAAAAACAATTGAGTAATGCTATATTTACCATTTTAATATGATTTTATTTATCGTTATTTGTCTCTATTTATACACTAAAAAAATAAATGAATAACAAAATAAATCTCTACGATCATGTATTAAATGCTAAATAAAATCAAAATAAAAAATAAGGTAAATTAATTTTTTTTTTTAAAAAAGGCTATATACTTATTAAATAAATTTATATTATAAAATAGAGCTATATACTTATTAAGCATGTAATAAAAATAAAGCACTAATATTAATTAATTAATTAATATGCTTAATTTAGTAGTATAAAAAAAATTATTTATATCTGATATATACTATTGTCTCATAAATTCAAAAAGAAAATTTTTTTTATAATGGACAATAAACATAAAAATAAAATAAATTTGATTCCCCTTAGAAATATTCAAATAAAAAATATTATTATATTTCAAAAGAAGAAAAAAAGAAAATTGACAATGACAACTCTGTTCTAATTTTGATGGATACCCGAGCTTAATATGAAAGCTATGAGAAATTTTCTCCATTTCCAGTGGCATAATAATTTAATAAAAGTAATTTGATTTGTATGAACATATAAATATAAACTTATTTTTATTATTTAATATTAGTGTTTCTCAAAATGATATATATATATATATTTTAGTAATAATTATAAAATTACAGAAATTAAAACGGAAAATAAATCCCATCGTCTAACAATTAAATATTCGGATTCCAACAAACCCTTGACAAAATGTACTCTGAACAAGACAAGTCTGACTTTAAAAAAAATAACACATACAAACTCTGTACTTTCAAAAACATAATCTTAGCATTGCTTATGTTCTTGCTTGGACTTCAATATAATACAACCATATAAAAAAAAAATCATAATACAAGACAAAAGATGATTCATGGTAATTCATTTTCTTTTTTTTTTTGGTGCAAAAAGAGCAAGTACTCCACAATATATGGCTACGAGTATTATTATTTATTGAACTAACCCACGAGGGTAAGCTCAAAAGTATAGCAAATCATCACCAAATTCAATTTGTAAAGCCAATAGACAACATCAATGATCAAATGAAACAACTGATTAAAGTTGTGAACTATACACATACCAACCCCCCATCATTCACCCTCTTCTCAATAATAAAAATCTATTCTTTTTCTCTCTATTCACAAAAAAAAAATAATAATAAACTTACCCCAACTAAATCAAAGCATATATAATAAAGATAACAACGATCCCCCCAACCCCATTATGCAATGGTCCAGTTTTCGCAACTTCCTTACATAGAAATGGCCTCAGTATTGCTTGATTTGCTCCGGTGATGGCGTTTCCCACGGTGGCGACGACCTCCACCGAATGTAACAGGATCGAATGATTTCAATCTTTCAGCTTCAGGGGGATTAATCACACACTCAGATGGAGGAATCTTGTATCGAGATCGATCATAGCAATATGAATATGTCATGTACTTTCTCCTAAAGCTCTCCATTTTAATTCTTTGCAATGGTGTGACACCAGTAGGGATTGCTTTAGAATTTTGTGCCGTGTCACATTTTGATACCTGTTCGATTGGATCAACAGCACATCCATGTAGCACAAAGTCGGAGAATTCCGTTATGTAAGGGGCATATTTGTAATTGACTCTATATTTCCCTCCATTGGTAGCCCAATCAGAGCCATCCCATATTGTTGCATACAAAGACATTGGCTTAGAAGGGAAATCACCTCCCATAGATACTGTTCTTTTCACCTCCCTAATGGGAACATTGTCCACATAAAATCTAGCAAGGAAAAGAAATAAACAACACAGAATTAGAAATGACTGTTACAACCATTAATGGGGAATATCCAAAAAAAATCACTATTAATTAGTATATAGTAATTATTCTAGTTTTTCTAATTACCCTCTAATTAGAAACATATAAAACTGAGGAAAAAGGATGGGGAAAGATTGGCAACCTAACCAACAAGATTCTCTGTTGTTTTTGGTCTTTCTTATAACTAAGAAGTTAAATGAAATAATCTAAAGAGTATAGACTTGAGGCTCTATCACATCAGTGTTTTTGTTTTAGTAGATTCTTAAACTTAAGAAAAGATCTTGCAATTAAAGCTCAAATCTTGGCCACCCTTTCTCGGTAATCAAACAATGCATTAACCAAATTTAAGCTACACCTTAAACAGGAAAACTGGTTTTGATAAAACAGGGGCATATAACTACAAGCCAAAAAACAGAGAACTTTCTGTACTAATCCGCTAAACGAGGAAACTCTGCCTCTACCCGACAGCAGATGCATCAACATCAAAACCCCTAAAACAGTAAATTCCATACTGTAGAACATGAACTAACAAGTGACTAATTAGTGAAATACAGCCTCTAAATAGCTGTCGTTATAACAAATAATATCAAATTAAAGAAAATCGTAAAAAGTTTTAACAAATTCTGAGAAAATTAAAGATGGTGAAGATGGGTTTTCACTTACATAATCTGGGAATCAGTCCATAGAATACTGTACTGATGAAAATCATCAGAGGGATCAAACCAGAGACTATATCTTTCTTCTCTGCCAATGCTGGTGCTACCATTGCCATAAATATTTGTCTGTATCCTCCAATCTTTGCCTCTTATATTACCCAAAAACTCGAAGTCAATTTCATCATGGTTCTTCTCGAATATATCACCATTTGACATCTATAACAATCAAATATTAAAAATTTATCATCTAGAATAATGCTTGGCAGTGAAAAAAATGAAGAAACTAATAACAGAGTCACTTGAATATCATCTTTTTTTTTCTGCTATGGAATTTAAAATTGACCTTAAAGGGAGTACCATTCGCGAAAAAAAAAATCTATATAGGCTATTGTTGGTTTAATCAGATATTTAAAGTTCAATAATTAAACGAACAAGCAATCACGCTAAATACCCATCTGGCTGCCATAGTTGAATCAGACTTTTCATTTCAACAAGTCAAAAATATTCTCACTTTAATAAAAGAAAAATTGCAGAACTAAATAAAAATCCATCTGGGTTTGATTGATCAAATCAATTTAAAGAAAATCAATCTTGGCCTGACTGATTTAATCAGAGTATTAAACTTCCAAATAGGACCATAAATCTAATGAATAAAATTGAATAAATCAGATTACTCACGTAAAAAGCAACCACAACTCCAGCAGTATAATCAGAAGGCAACTTGATAGAAGCACTGAAGTACCCATGTAAGTAAAGGTCTTGAGAAACGAATCCAGACCCTGTTCACAACCCCAAATTAAGGAACTTTCAATCAAAACTCAAAAAATCAAAATAAAAAATTTAAAACAAAACAAAAATCAAAACTTTAAAACAGAACAACAAATTTCACAATAGAAAAAGGGCAAACCCCAAATTAATAATAAATCCCAGAAAATAAAACAGGACCTGTCCTTTCATCTAGTGATAAATGGACTTTCTTGCCATCTTTATGAATGACCAGGTTATTATCCCCAAAAAGATGGCTGTACCCTTCATCAAATGATATAATGGGTAAAGTTCTTTGAGACGCAGAAACGAGTAGAGTAAATAAAGAGAAAATTAAGAGAAAACCATAAGGCACATAAGAAGAAGCCACCATTTTTTTTTTTTTTTATGTTAATGGTGTTCTTATTATCTTTTTCTTTTAGTCTTGAGTGAAAAATATTGGAGTCTCTGTTTCTTGTGGGAACGGTTAATATATAAGGAGAAGAAAGAGTGAAGAGGAAGGAGAGAGAAAGGTTGTGGGCGAATATCTCTAGAGCTGTGGAGAAAAAGAAAGAGAGTCTGAAAGGCTCATGAAAGAAGAAAGAGAACAGGGGAAGGTAGAGTGAGAGGTGCTGAGCTGTTCTCGTTAGTTTGAGCCCGGAGCCCGGGGCCCCGATTCTGAATGTTTAGTTTGTCCGAACCGAAATTCAACTTAAATTATATCGAAAATTTGAATATCCGTATCAATTTATTAATTAAAATATAAATTTTAATTTTTTTTATATACTTTTATATATTTTATAGATATAATAATAATATTTATTTATTTATATTTTTTTACATAGTAATAAAATATATAATTTATTATTTATATGTGATTAAAAAATAAAAAATAATGAATTATTAAATATTAATGAATAATTATATAAGTTATTATAGTGTATATAATTGTTAATTAATAAAAAAATAATATAGTTATATATAACATGTTAACTTATAAAATATAAAAATTATATTTAATAAGTATTTAATTGTATAATATATAAAAATTATATTTATTAAATATTTAATTATATAATATATATTATAAGTTATATTATACTTATAATATTTAAGAGGTATGTATATAATTAATATTTATTATTATTATTATTTAATATTTAATAACTATTTAATGGTAATAGACTCTTTAATGACTAGTAATATGTATTAATTTTATCCAAATTTCATAATTGGTACGAATATTTTTTTAATATTTAAATCATATCGATTCGTGATTATTTTTTATTATCATGTATACAAATTTTTTTATATTTTCTATATAATTATTATTATTATTATGTTGTCACTAATTTCATCAAATTATCTATAGATTATATATCTTTGCGTAATTATAAAAAAAATAAAATTTTAGATTTTCTTTTTTTTTGTATGAAATTTAAGATTTTTCTCCTTTTCTATTGAATTTAAAATTATTGGATTTAAGATTTTTTTTATATATTCCAAAAGGGACAAAAGATTGAATCTTATTATTAATGATTTTTCCTTTTTAATTTTGAATTAGATTATATTTCTATAAATATTGAATCTTTTAAATTTTCAATTTACAAAAAAAAAAAAAAAAAATTTCTTCTATTTCAAAAACTACATTTGGTTTGTGAATATGAAAATGAAAAATAATGGAGATATGCATTTTATTTGGTAATTTTATGGGTGAAACTAAATTTATATTTGTGAAGATGGATTTAATATGTTATTAGTAAAAGCTTTGAATTTTAAATAGATTAATCACAAATTCAAAATTTTAAATACATTTTTTGAAATAAAAACTCATCAAAATTCTTGAATTTGATATTTCAAATCCAATTTCATTTATCTCATCAGTTATTGTGGTGGCAATGCAACAATTTTAGCCTCTAAATTCTCAAACTTCAATATTGTCTTTGTTTATTTATTATTTTTCATTCAACAATCAATGCTTTTCCTTCCACTCTGTTAATTTGGTAATTAATTAATGAAACATTTAACTTTAAATTATACTATATGATGATTAAATAATCTCTTTAGTTATCAATTTACCCTTTTTTCTGAAAAAAAAAAAAAAAAGTGGCCAATAAAGAAAACACAAACATTTTTATTCTTAAAATTTTGTTTAAATTAAAATTTAAACTTTAGGAAATTAAATGATCAATCCATTAGTCACCAGTTGCATACAGCAATGATAACATTACTTCCTTTCAAAATCATGTGAAGCTTGGAATTTTTCATTTGAAAACTTCTTTTGATGACATATATTGGAGTTTAAAGTTCAAATTCCAAGTCTCCCTCTCATGTAAGCCAAAAGATCCACAAAAGAGGAAATTATGTTCTAAAGAGAGAGATTTAATTATAGCTAATTATACAATTTGTTGTCTTAATTCTAATTATTTTATATACAATGATTTTGGCACTTTATCCTTCCTCTAAGAATTCTAAAATAAACTACCCATAAGCTTTAAATAATTAAAAACTTCGAAGTCTTGAAAGAGGGATAAAGTGAAAATTTATAATTATAATAATAATAAATAAAACAAGGATATAAAAAAGGTAGAGAACAACAGTGAAGATGTTAAGCACAATACAAGAAAAGGGTGAATCATTAAGGGTAAAAAGAATGATTATTAAGACTTTTGGGGTCCAAAAAGAGGTTCCCCTTTAATACTTTTTTTTTTTTTTTACTAATTTTAAAAATAATAAAATAACAAATCCTATTAAATATTTAAAAAAAAAAAAACAACAACAAAAGGGTCTGCCTAGTCAGGCAACTGCCCCAGGCGCCGCCCAGTCACAAGCTTACTGAAGTATTTTCCTTGTTTACGAAAGTACCCTCAAGAAGTCAACACACTTACTGATTTGCCCAAACCGGGTCCCACTAACGGCATTCTCGTAAATAAGGTGGGGTCAAGAGGAGGGACAATTAATGGGAAGGAAGGTAAAAGAAAAGCGAAAAACGCTCCCATCAATTCAACGAGAATCGCGTGGGCCAACATCTATATTTCGGCGCCAAGGCAATTGACAAGTTATAGACACGTGGCAAATAAAAATTGGTGGATATTCGTGGCCCTATATCAACGCTCGAGCTTTCTTGTGATGAAGAAGGCACACCGTGCGACCTTACTGCTTCAACGGGTTAAGGAGGATGCTGTATATTTTTAGACAGTAATTTTTTATATATTTTATTTTATTTATTTAAAAATTTTTATAAAATTTTTAAAAAAATTATATTTTGATAGTTTTTTATTTAATGAATCTATTGATATATTTTTTATGCTAAACAAAAATCATTTGGATAGAAAAAATTACATTAGAAATGCGTTAAATTTAGACCGTTAAATATAATACATAAAATTTCTAATATATTTTTTCCTATCCACATGATTTTTGTTTAGCATAAAAAATATATCAATAGATTCATTAAATAAAAAACTATCAAAATATAATTTTTTAAAAATTTTATAAAAATTTTTAAATAGGTAAAATTGAGCACATGAGAGACTGCTGTATAAAAATACACAGCAGTCCCCTCAACCCTGCTTCAACAGGCTCCCATTTTCCTTTAATTTAATTTAATTAATATGCCAACAGAAACAAATATTCCACAAGTAAATTATAGGAAAACTAATTAAGAGATTGTTGGGATTTGAGGTTGATAGAGTTAGGGTTGAGAGCTGGATTCAAAATTTTTAAATCGATCCAAATTTTCAAATTGAAAAAGAAAATTTTTGAGATTGGAAAAAATAACTAAATTAAAGTAAAATCGAATTAATATAATGGGATGTTACTGAAATATTTTGATATTCGTACTGATAACCAAATTATACCTAAATTGAATTGAATTTTTGAATATCCAAATCAATTAATTAATTTATATATATTTATATAATTATAAATTTATAATATATATATATTTTTGTACTTATATAATTATAAACTTGTAATTTTTATATATATTATAAAATTATATTCAAATTATCGAATTTTCAAACCGAATTTTCGAATATTTGAACTGAATCAAACCAAAATATCTTAATATACAAATCAAATAAAAAACTTTCGAATTGTAACCGAATACCAAAATCTCCAAACCATATCGTACCAAATATTTAAAATAATTTAATACATATATTTTCTCCATTTAATTAGGGTCAAAAAATTTTATTTTTGAATCCTCTGAAATTTCGATTCAATTCAATAGTTTTCAAATCTAAAAATCAAATCAAACTGTGCACGGCATTAGATAGAGTTGTATTTGATTCTAGTAAGTCAATCAATAATCTAATTTATTTTAAAATTTATCAAGCACTATTAATTAATTTAAAAGTTAAGCAACCCAAACACCAAAATCTTATTCTCAATAATTCTTTTACCCTAAAATCAAATTTCTTGATGACATGTATTATTGTTAACTAATTGCTATTACTTATAACAAAATCGACAAAACGTAGAAATTGAAAAAAAAAATTAAAATAAATTTTAATTTTTTTTTATAAATTATTAGTTAACCAGTCATCACATTAAATGTCGATTATTTAAAATTCGAGTCAGATAAAATCACATGAATAGCAAAACTCTTTTTATTAAATTTTAACTCAGCTACATGTTCAGACATCCAACTCGAAATATCTGATTAATAAACTTTAAAATTTTAATACTATCCATAAAAAGGATATGGATATTTCAAAGTTAAAATAAAAATATTAAAACTCCTGTACATGTTATGCATGGTTTTAGTGCTTATACGTGCATGCCGACTTCCCGAGTAGTAAATACTTGAGTAGATAATCTTGGAAAGTTAAATATAAAGATTCCAAATTTCAGTTGATCAGATGTGGGGAGGAGTTTTAGAATTGAGACCAATTCTCATTTTTTATGTCGACTTATTATTTGCAAATAATAAGATAAGATCAAGCGTATAAATGAATATTACAAGTCTATTCATTGAAACCTGTTTACAATTAATGCAAAAAGATAAAATCACTTGATGATTTGATAATTTTTATTAAAAAATAAACAATATATACAGCAAACAACCGTTTTGATTTCATTGAATCATTTCATATAAAAAGTATCATGTGATTAAGTGCTTGCAAATAAGAGTTTATGAATTATTTTTTTATAATTTAAAGTCTGTAGTTAAATATTTTAACCAATTTGAGGCCTGTCCACATATGTCGTTTGCCTTTTGCTGACGTGGACATGCATTGACCAATCATATTAATGAACACTATAATATTGATGTCCCCGCTAAATTGCAATTGAGAGAAATAACGATTAACTCTGATATCAATTTATCTAATGAGGAGAATCACACTTGTAAAAATTAATTTAAAGAATTAAAAAATTTAAAATTCATATAAATCACATATTAAAATTTTATATTTTTAATGTAGAATCTAAATCTCATTCCTTGCTATTTGAATCATAACATCTCAAGTTGTTATAAAATGTTGTGAATACTTCAATTTAGTAAAATAATAAAAAAAAAGTAATGGATTTCTTTTAAGATTTTAGGTGGAGAATTTCTACTCAATTTGAAAAATATATATGATCTTATAGGTATTTGGACTCTCAATTTGACAATCCAAAATCTATTAATTTTTTTTTTGGAAAAACGTTAATTTTTATAAAATCACTTAAAAATATTATTGGAGTGTTTGATATTAATTGATAAAACTCATTTTTATTATATTTTATTTTTCAAATATTATTTCAATTGATTTTTTTTAAGTTAATATAAAAATTTTAATTAATAAAAATTTAATTTAACAATCGAATTTCTAAACACTCACATGATCATCATACTAATCTTTTGAAAAAAAAAAAAAAAAAGTTTCTAGATGTACTATTAAATATTGTTCCATTCGGCCCGGACGGGGTAAGTGTTAATGTTTCAAATTTAAAACACTTCTATAGTGCCACTTGAACGTACTGTTGAAAAATATAATTTCCTTCCTGTAAGATCCTTATCCCAATTCACATAATTTTGCTGAAATAATGGTACCTAACTCGACTTGTTCTGTGGCACAATCATATTTAATCAATTAAAAATAGTGAATTATGCTTTTTTTTTTCAACTTCAAATTAGAATGAGTCCCAGTTTTGTTATCATTATTATTATTTTAGCTGCCAATGATAACATGGAAATGTTAGAAAGAATAAACCTTATATATATATATATATATATATATATATATATATAAGGCTTATTTCCTTACCAAATACTAATTTTTATGTAGTACTCCGCAGTTTTGTTAGAAAGATAACATCCTGTCCCCTCGCAACTAGCCGTTCGTCCAAGCTGGCCCCCCAATTAATCTCTTTTTGGAGAGGGTAAACACAACTCGTACCGCAATCAGGGGGGGTCTGTAAGTTTCAGTATACGGTTGCGAAGTTAACGCCGTTAATTATGGGGTCAATCCCGTTAAAGTGAAATAAAAAGCTCGCTTTCGTTTCGGTGTACTCGCTCACAACTTCCGTCGAGAACGGCGTCGCCTTTTCGCTGCCCCCCTCACCCCACCTTTCACGCGCAGCTAATTAACAATTTTTTTTAGATTTTTCTCAAAAATTAATTTCTAAATTTTTTATCTTGGTAAATGTGTCTGTATGAGAAAGGGCTCAACGGTGTTTGTCTACTATGTGCCGGACGCACGTTTGATAAATAAAAACTAGTCATGCTAAAATAAACGCACGCTTGTGCTAGTATACTGAATGTGCATGGGATCTGATGCTAGATCACAAGGGGCATTGTGGATGATGCTGGTGTTAGATACCATGCACGTGAGCTACAATATCAATAGTCTACACACCCTAAGAATTAAGCCAATCATATGCGTTGATCTTGCCTCGCAGTGGGGTTGAGGGGGATTGCTGTGTAAAAATATACAGCAGCCCCTCATGTGGTCCATTTTAATTTTTTTAAAGTTTTTAAAAAAAATTTAAAAAATTATATTTTGATAGTGTTTACTGTAATGCATCTATTGATATATTTTTTATATTAAATATAAATCATTTGGGCTGCTAAAAATGCATTAAAAATTTTATATATTATATTTAACGGTCTAAATTTAACGCATTTTCAATACATTTTTAGCAGCCCAAATGATTTTTGTTTAATATAAAATATATCAATATATTCATTACATTAAACACTATCAAAATATAATTTTTTAAAATTTTTTTAAAAATTTTTAAGTAGCTAAAATGAACTACATGAGAGGCTGCTGTGTATTTTTACACAACAGCCCCCCTCAACCTCTCACAGTGACATTGTGTAGAATAGCTTTAAATTTGATTTCTTAATTTTTTTTTTTTTTATAAGTTCAACTTGATTAGTAAACAATTCAAGAAACACATTATCTTTGTATCAAGAATGATTTATGATTTATAATTTTCCCCTAATAATTTAAGAATAAATAAGCCTAAAAAATAAGATGGCCCTGTCCTTTAATTTTGGTTTCAATTTCAATTTTGATTTGGACGGTTCGATTCTAGTTTTGGTTATGATTATCTCCAATTTCAAAGGTTCAAGTTTTGAAATCGTTCAGGTTTTTTTTTTTTTTTTTTTTTTTTCTAACTTCTACTTTGTATTTAGGTAATAAGTTAAGAAATAGGGGTGAATAAATTAAACTATTATCTAATACATAAAAAAAATTATTATCAAATTCAAAAATTTTGAATTAAATTGAATTATTCAATTATTATTTAATACATAAATAAAAAATTGATTTATTTTTAGATAAATTGAATTGCAGTACCAAATCATATATGACCATTTTGGTTATGGTTTCAAATCCAGCTTCAATTAATTTTAATAGTATTACAAGTTCGGTTCAAATCGTGATTAGAATTTGTATCTTAAACTTGCTGAGAGAGAAAAGTTGACGCATAATGACCAATGATTCCCTTAGATGACAAAACTTAAAAATATTGAGTATAAGTTCAATTAAAATCTATATACATGCATATGTCTATTATATAATTAATTAATTAATTAATTAATTGTTTTATAAATACTATATAAATAAAATATAAAATTAATTATATTAGTATTAGTTTCAAGTTGAGATTATAGGTAATTGAAATTATTAATCGGAATACATCAAAGTTAAAAGTTAATAGTAATTAACATTGAATTTATTAAATGGAATTGAATATGTAATTCAACTGTACGTGAGCAGGTTGTATTGGTTTATAGCCCTAAAGTAAATCATAAATGATGGAGATATAGGGAATTGCAGATATTTGTGAAACTAAAATGGTAATCGTGTCTAGTTATTCACAGAAGAAATTTGAGGGTGTTTGAATTTATTTAAAATAAATATAAAATATTATTTTAAAATTTTAAAAATATTAAATAAATTTTTAAATATTTTAATAATTAATTCAAAATATTATTTTAAAATTAAAAAAAAAAAATAAATTAAACATTACAATTTTTTTTAAATTATATTTTTAAAATAAAATTTATATTCAAATATCTCCGAATAAAAAAAGTAAAAAGAAAAGAGGTAATCGGTCGAGGGAATTGGTGGATTAATTTATTGAAAAATTTTAAGGCGATACGTTAAATAGTTTTGACTTGGAAATTATTGATACTAAATAATTTCAATCTGTCTTCTCAGTTTTCACTTGTCATATTTTCCCAATTATTAAAAAAGAGCGTTAATCATAAAACTTCTCTATCAACTTTTAAAATTTACGTTAAATATTAAAAATAATATAGTTTCTTTTTTTATCCAAACACTTTAAAAATCACAAAACTTCTTAACTTTCGTTTAAAACACAATTTATAATATTTAACTTTCTATTCAAACACCCTCCTATACATACATACATATATATATATATATATATATATATATATATATATATATATATATATATATATATATAGATATATATATATATATATATATATATATATATATATTTTGTTTAATCTAAGATTTAAAAATTTAAATAATTTCATTTAAAATTAAGTGATTTTAATTACTAATAATTATAAGAAAAAAGTAAAAAACATCATCATATAACATTTGACTTGCATGTCTTTTTTTTCTGTGGGGTCATGTGAAAAAAACGAACGTTGATGGAACGTAGGCAGTTATTAGTTAACAGCGAAATGTGGAGAATCAAAATGAGAAACTAATAGTGATAATGATAAATTAAGAAGGGCATTTGAGTCATGGAAAAAAAATATTGTGGGCTTTGAGATGTTTGTTCTTTGCTTGCCTCTACAAGACTAAATAAATACTTTGCTTTGTTCTCTCGGAAGGATGTTTGCCCGCCGTCTAAGAAATCCTCCGCTCTCTCTCATATTTTATACCACCTTTCATTTCATAATAAAAAGGTTAATTTTTTTATATTTTAATTTAATTATTTTATTTTTTAATTTAAATTATATATTTTTTAAATTAATAATAATATTTTCATGTTAAAAAATATAAAAATTAATTATAAAATATAAAATATGAAATAATTAAAAAAATAAAAAGAGATTAAAGTAATTAATAAATTAAAATAATAAATAAATTACAGAGGTTAAAATATATTAAATTTTTTTCTTACAATTAAAAAGTTTATTGTATGATAGAGTGAATATTAAATATTAGGGGGTGATATTGGCTTAGTTTAATAAGTTTGAAGGATTATTATTAAATCAAATCAACTTATTCGGTTTAAAAAATTTTCAAATCAAATCAAATTATTATTATAGTCAAACTATCAGATTAATTCGATTTGAATACCAATAATTTATCAGTTTCAACTTAAAAATATTAATTTTTTATAAATCATCATTATTTTATTATAAATTTAGAAAAAATACCGATAAAATATTAATAATAAAAAAATTAAAATAATTCAATATTATACAACATAAAACTTATTTATTTCATTAATTAACATACTCAAAATTTATATTTTTCTCAAAAATTATATTTTTTTAACTAATTTTTATGGGTAATATTTTTTAAATTTTAAATTAATAATAGGTTA
Source organism: Aleurites moluccanus (assembly GCA_948193065.1). Classification (NCBI taxonomy): domain Eukaryota; kingdom Viridiplantae; phylum Streptophyta; class Magnoliopsida; order Malpighiales; family Euphorbiaceae; genus Aleurites; species Aleurites moluccanus. Next base: position 85,840 of record CANXYC010549094.1, on the reverse strand, counting down.
AAAAATAATTATATATAAAATAAAATCAAATATATTTAATTATAATAATAGTAAAAATAATATATATAATTTTTATTTGATTCAATTTAAAATTAAAGAGAAAATATTTAAATTACAAACCAAATCGAATTTTTAATTTATTTTATTTTTTAAATTAAATTAATTATGAAATCATTGATTTTATTTTATTTTAATTAAATTAATCAATTTAATCGGTTTAATTTTTATTACAATTAAATATTAAATAATTCTTATTAAATTTAATAAATAAATAATAGGAAAAAATTATGTGAGAAGATATAGAAAGAGAAGTAGGGTCCACCCAAGGATTCTTGACCACGCGTCAAAAGGTTGAGTTTGGATGACAGCTTTAATGTTGCGTGCTGACTTGGTAAAACAGATGGGCAGATATGTATTGACGCGGCATGCTGAATTACGAATTGGTAAGGAGTTTATCTGTTTCATGTATTTTCAAATTTCAACCCCACCACCACTCATCTCCTATCTTCCATCGCTTTCATAAATCATAATGTTATGTTTAATTATTATTTTTTTTAGAAAATTATAAAGGTAATTGGACTTTTTATTTATTTTTAGTTTTAGTTAGTTTGATTAGTCGGATAAATTAGTTTTCAAAGTACTAATTCTTTGCGATGAATCTCGAATTTTAATAAATAAAATGATAAAATTCTTAATTTTTTAATTGTTTTAATTATTATAAATAGTATTTAATAAATAGTAAAAAATTTTAATACAACTGTCAGTTTTTTTATTCTCAACAGTTATATCATAACGTTTAGTTATTAACAACGATTAGCTGACAGATAATCAAATAATTATTGTTCGTAAATATTTCAAATTAATTTTTTTTGAATTTTTTTTTGTTTTTTTAATTAAATAAAAAAATTATCTTCTAAAAATAATATTTAAATAAAAAATAAATATTAATATTTATTATTAATGATAATTGAATATACTAACAACTAATAATACTTTTATTAAATATTTGCAACAATTAATTACCAGCTATCAGTTACCAACTACTAATTAACAGTTATTAATAATAACTAACAGTTATTACGAACAGATAAACCAAACAAAATTTTAATTGATTTTAAAAATAAAATAAAATATAATTATTTAATAACTAAGACCGAGTCTTTGCTTCATTTTCGTATATAATTATTAGTTTGATTTATCTGTTCATATTGAGTTTGTCAATATGATATTTGTATTTATCTACTCAATGTTCATATTATACAAATAATTTAAAAAAAATTAATTGAAATATTCCATTTCATTTTCCTCCTCTACCTTCCAACATTTGAAGACCTTCTTGGAGACGCCAGAAAACATGGTTGCCTAATTTTTAGGGATCAAATCACTGCTCGTGAACGCTAGTCTGTGTGCCATTTGACTTTTTTTTTACAGAGATTTAACTAAAAACAAGGAAATCATGAGAGTCCCCCCGTGATCGTGAATGTGATCAAATCAACTTTGTGAAAATATTGTAACAAGGCAAATGCTTTATATTTTAATAATTTTTTTTGAAAAAATTCTGATGCTCCAAAAAAAAAAAAAAAGTAAATTATAGAGTTGAAATCTAATCCATTGAATTAATAATATGAGAAAAGAATTCGACACTTTCAATAGAAATTAAAGAATCTAGCTTGAGCACATGCATGCTTCAATTTTATGTTGCTTCTCTAAGACAGCTTTAATGTGTTACGCCTAGCTACAAACTCCCTCTTCCTTTTTCTGCTTAAACAAAAGGTAAATATTACAACTTCACAAATGTGAAACAAATTTTTATGCTTATCTTAACAATACAGCTCAATGTGCTTGTAACTTATAAATTTATTAAAAAATATCTTATCAACTAAAATATTAATTTGCTCTATATTAAACCTAACCACTTGATTCTTCACAGCATTGATTTTAAGTATACATTCATGATTTATATTGATTTAGGATCAACCTAATCCAAAACAACCAACTATTGTCATATAACTGGTAACTAATAATTAGAAAATCGAATACTAATAGTTATAGATTTTAAATTTTAGTGTTCCAATTTTAATTTTAAATTATCTATAGTTAGACAATTTTAAATGTTCTGTTTACCAAACATTTCAAACTAATGTTAAAAATTCAAATACCAAACGCTAATATTTCAAAAAAAAAAAAAAAATCATTAATAATATTCATCTCATAATATAAAAAAATTCAGATATAAATATCTTCTCCCTATTAATATAATTGAGATTACAAATTTAATTGGCATCTATACCAACTTGATAAATAGATGCTTCTCTTAGTCCTGGCTAAGAGCGATTGATTAATTAATTAATGTGGAGTAAAAAGATGGGCTAGCTAACTAACAATATAGTTTTGAAGCAAATACTTCAGTATCAAACAAAGTGTCTTGCTTGTAAACAGTATAATTATATACTTCTCTTAATCTTTCTTTTTAATTAAGTAGCAAAAAATATAGCATTAATTCCTGACAAATTAAAAAAATCTTACTTTTTAATGCAAAAACAAACAGAAAACTGGGATTATTTTAATGAAACACCTTTCGGTGTCAGATTATTTAAGTCAAGTATTGCAACTTATTCTACTTTCTATGTTAAAAAATACAAATACATATGCCAAACAAGCATAAAATATAACCTAAGTTTATAGTGTTTTGCTAAACAGTGATTCTATATTAATTAAGTCAAATTAATCTAATAAAAAATACAAGTGCCCTAGCTTACTAATGATTTAAATATATTGAAGTATTTTGTTATTTTTACTTCTTTTTTTTCATCTATATGATAAAAATTATTAGAATATCAAAACTCATATTAATGGATTATAAAAATAAACATTAAAATAAAAATAAATAGAAAAACTAATTATATTAATTTATAACTTTTGTGGTAAAAGTGATCCAACAAAATAAATTACAAGATAACTCATTCTTTTTAAATTATTTAAATTGCCCTTCATTATCAAATATGATAAAAAAAAATTCATGATATCAAAATGGATTTTTATCCTAATTTATTAGATTATAACCCATTAATATTCAATTATCTCTGGATTGATAATCTATAAAATTATAAAATTACTAATGTACTGATAACCTATCAAATATCAAATTATTTCAGAGTTGTGTCTCAAAAATTGAAAAATTATTAATTGTTACTAAATTATGTTTTATTATCATCCTTTTCATTAATTCATTTTATGGGTACGTAGTGTGTGTGTATATATATTATCCCTTTTTTTTTTTTTTTAAAGAAAGGAATATATATGTTTTAATCAGTTCCATGTACTAGAAAAATAGGACAAATTAGATAAGAGATATAATATATAGTATACTGCTATAGATGTTATTAGTCTTATTGTTAATTTGTTATATAATGTAGCATATAGTTAAATGGCTGTATATTATTATTATTATAAAAAATCATGAGATTCCACCGAACCCAGCAATGAGGCCATAAAAGAATAAAATTATAATCTCTAGAATGTGGTGGGTTCCACTTTCGTCATACCAACTCTAAATTATTAATATTAATAATTTTTATTTATTTTATAGAGTATAAATATTTAATATTTTATTCTTTGATTTGTTTATGGTAGGTCCATTCACATCATTTATTCCCGACATGTCAAATGCATAAGACAATTCAATGTCATAAGGCTGCTCTTTTTTCTCCCATTCTCACATGTAAAGATTATATTAAATGGAGAAAATTGCTTGGATATATTTCCTTATACTTGAAGCCATCAGTGAATTACATGTATATGATTAATTATATAGGAGTTTAATTAGTTTCTAAGCAATGGATCAAAAGTTTTAATTAGTAATCATATATAATAATATGACCTTAATCAATGTTATGTTTAATGGGATATGTAGTGTAGAGTATAGGTTTGATCTTGATTTGAGTAATTTAAAATGAAGAATTTCCAAGAATAATATATGTATGTAGCTGGGTCAATGAGATTTAGTTAAGTAAAAAATAAAACAGAAATTAACAATGTCTTTTTCATCTAAATAAATGAGGGTTTTTGTAAAATCTACTAAAATAATAATGAAGTAGCTAATGGAACTAAATAAATTAATAGTTTAATGTTTTAAGTTTTTAATATAAAAAAAAAAATCACATGTAATTTAATTATAGCATTTATCCGAATAATAATTTATAATAAAGAAAGAGGACCCATTTGCGATTGTTGGGCAGTCACATTTTATCCATTTTTTTTAAATTTTTTAAATTTTTTTTATGTTGCCAAGTTGGTGATATGAAGAAATAGACAATAACATGGACGGTTTGGACAAATGGGAGGTAAGGTTGGGAGTTAGGACACGAGTGGAAGATGAAGAAAGTTCGTTTGAGTTGGAGGGCAAAAGTCCTAATTAAAGAGGTATATGTCCAACTCAACTGCTGAATCAGCATAATATGTGGGGACCATCCGCGTCGATCAATGGGTTTGGCGAGTGGGTGGCCCCTCACACTCCAAAGTAGTGGATGAGATTATGATAGGCCGAAGCCATGCATATAAACAATAATCCGATTTTTCTGTCCATGCTATATATTATACTCAAATATTCAAGGTGAATTCTGTAAAAAAATTTAGTTCAATCAACTTTAAAATTAATTTTGGGTCTCTCCACCAAATTAATATAAACTATGTTAATGAAATTATGGGACTCATTCCATATTTTAAAATAATAACAAATTAAAATTAAATATATTTTTAAATAATAAAAATATTAAAATTAAAACTTAAAAATTGAAAAAAATCCATCTCAGTACGCAATGAGAGTTTGTTGATTTTATCATAATTTAATATTTTTAGGATTTAAAAAGAAATGAGTAGAAGAAAATATTTTACCTTTATTATGAAATAATATTAAGTCTTTTTGAAGTTGGAGAAAGATGATAGAGTGTTTTGTTTTATTATTTAAAATATGTAAATATATAAAATATATCAAAGTCTTCAAGCTAAGTCAAATCAAAGAGAAATAATTTGATAGATTCAAGTAACAATATGGTGCTGCCGCAATTTACCTACATACTAATTTCCTCAGGTAATCCATAACTATTCCGAAAATAATTCCGTAGATAATGAAAAAATTATGGCACTTGAGATAAAATTTATAGATAAACCATAGCTAATTTCATAGATAACAAATGATTTTTTTTTTTTTTTATCTCTATAAACAATAAGTAATTCGTAGCAAATCATTTAGTTGCTTTCGTTGGTAAATTGGTATTGTCTTGCAGGGAATATCATTTTTTTTTGGCATTTGATTAAGCTCCTAATTAATCAAGGCACGTCAAATGTGGCCCATGGAAATTGATATGTAAATTGTCATTAATAAAATAATGAGAATGCCTTTTATTGTATGTCTATTAATGTTTAACAAATTATATATAATCGAAAATAAATAAGAGTGCTTTGATAGATTTTTTCCATCTAAATAAATTTATTAGTTTAATTACAATTGATTAAAATTTAATTGAATTCAATTTTATAAATGTATTTAATTATTTTATTAATTATTGTTTAATGTCTAATATTTTAGTAAGGGAGTGTTAAGGTTAACATTTATTGATTAAATTAAAAAATTTATTGAATTTTATTGTTGTCTTTTTCTTAATTTTCTATATATCAAGATAATAATGAATTTTTTTTTCAAACAAATATTTAAAAATCTAAAAGTTTATATTTATTTTTTTATGTATTTTATTAGAAATATATGTCGTGTTATTTTTTATTTTTATTTTTGATTCTTAAATCTTACAAACTTTTATATAGATATCATGGATTTAATTTTTTCACGTGTCCTAAAAGTTATTAATTTTCAACAATTATGGAATTTTTATATTTATTAAAAAATTTTAATTTTTACAATTAATTCATTAAATAAAATAATTTAAGTTATATTTTAAAAATAAATTGGGATATTCACAATCGTAAACTACTAATTATGTAATATTTAAAAATTATACATATATAGTGCATATCATATTATTTTAGAAATTTATTTAATAAATAATTTTAGCTTAATAATATATGTCCAAATAGTTTTTAATAATAATTTAATATAGTTTATAAGAACACAATCATTTCAATATTTTCTTATTATAAAATATTTAAAGAGTATGTATATTTATATTTCATAAATTTTTAATAATATATATTTAAAATTATATTTTTTCTCTACAAAATATATATACACACACATAATATAGTACATAAAATTTTAAAATTATATTATATTTTAGACATAATAATTAAAAATAAAATAATACTAACTTCTAAAATAAAATAATAATATAATATAACTTTACAACCGTGTATATAGGTCCGTGTGAGATGAAAGGAAAAGCCACGAATGGACAAAAATTAAGCTCAAGATATTTTTTTTTATAAGCATTTATCTCCTTCACATAATTAGTCAAATATAAAGAAATATATATATATATATATATTTTACATATATGGTAGAGAAATTATTTCATGCCACCTATACACTTTAATTTAATAATAATAGAATCGTTTTCATAATTAAAAAATATTAGAGAGTTTGAGTCTCTATTAAAGCAAAATGTTAGAAAGAAAAAAAAAAAAAGGAAAAGAAATTATATGGAAATAAGGTTCAAATTCTTATATTTTGAAAATATTTTTTAAAGTTGCTTATTCTGAAATCACAATCGTGTCATACTCAAAGGAATTATAAAAAATAAAAATTGGTAGAGATTATACATAAAGAATGAATGGAAACCTAATCAAGATGGGTTTGAAATTGTGATGTAAAGTGATATAAATTGACAAAACAAGTTCCCCACTTAGAAATGGCTACAATTAATGAATAATTTGGATTTATTTGATAGTACTTCTTGCTAAAAGAAATTAATCATTTTAATTATAGTTTAGTATTTAATCTTTTCTTTACTTTCTTTTTTACATAAATAGAACTTACTAAATGTGGGAACAACTCATAATTTAAATTCTTATCTTTTGATAATATTACAAGATTAATACACAATTATTGAATTAATCCATTTAAGAATTTCCATATAAAATTAGTTTTTAAGATATATATAAAAAATATTGAATAAAATAGAGTGGCTAAAAATTTAAATATTTGATTGCGATATTATGAAATAAATATTGAATTATTAAAATATTAGTAATATATAGATAAGATGAGATACCATTTTTTATTTACAGTGGAGGTTCACATGCTTTGGAGTTTATATGGTTAATTTGCATCGGACAAAAATCATTGGTAATTGCTTCCATACTGATGCAAGTGAAAAACCATTGGTTAAAAAAATAAGAATTATTATGCCTAAAATCTATATTTTAAATAATATATTATTTACATAATAATTTGAATTATATTGTCTGATTTAATTTCATAAAATATATACGATTATAAGTTTAATATAATGATAAGAAAATCTTTTTCGATTCATTATAGATATAAATAATTTCTAAAAATAAAATAAAATTAATAATAATCTAAAAGAAAAGAAAGATATATATAGAAGCTAATGTCTGCAATCAAGTAGTTTTTGAGGAGGAAAGCTAAAAAAAGAATGCATATCTGACAACCACTATATGGTGCTATGATTTCTTAAGCTAATCCCATCATTATAAATCACCTATTCATCTGAAATATTTTACTTCATATAATTCTATCCTATATTTTGAAAATATACTAATATACCTCAAATTTATAAAATTATTTATCATCATATCCTTCGATCAAAATTGATGGTTTATATATATATATATAATTAAAAAAAATTAGTAATTATCTTTTTAGAGATAAAAAAAGAAAAGAAAAGGAAAAGAGAGAAAATAGATCATCAATGAAACCAAAGTCATTTTCCTCTCCTTTTCTCCATTTCCCACTACCTTTTTTCCACTCCTCATTGTTTCATTTTAATGAAATGATCACAAAAGTTATGAGATGCAAAGATAAAATAATAATAATTATAATAAAGGCATAATAATAAGTAATAACCCAAAAAAAAGAAATGTAATAAAAAAATCACTGTTGGGATTTCTACAGTCACATGTCCTTCTTTACAATTGGGTCCTCTTTTGTCTACCCATTGCCATGCAAACTCATTGCCACAATCACAAGTATTATACCTTTTTGTGGAGGCAGTGATAGTGTGGATAATCAATACTGTTATATTAGTTTTACAGGCCTCGAGGTGAAAAATATCAAATTGGAACAATTAATTTTTTAAAAACAAATGAATCTATCAGAATTTAATCTCTTGATCTATTTTATCATGAGAATTTAATCTATCAGAATCTATCTATTGTGTTGAATTACCTCTCAGGTAAAAAAGAACAAAAATCACTACAAAGTGATACTAATTTGGGCTCCAAATGTTTAGCCAATATATTGGGCTTGCGAGTAGTGCGCTGGGCTGGTTTCCTCTATTTTTTCTAGTTTTATTTTGTTTTGGGACATTGAGTACCAAACTTTTTGCATTGTGACATTTCTTGAAGAGAATTAGAGAAAGTGATAAACAATTAATGGTTATAATTAAAATTTATTGTTATTTCTCTGTATGATTTACTGAAATTATAAATAATAAATTTCACGTGAATTTTAAAAAATATATGGTATATTAAGAACGTATCATAAATTAAGAAAAAAGATGCAAATATGATACTGTGTATATTCAAAATAGCATATTGCATATTTTCATTTTTGAAGACGTAGAATTAATCCTACCATCCCTTTATTAACTATCCCTTAGTATAAACTAATTATTAACTTATTTAATTATTTTTTCTTACTCACTTATTAAATTCTAATTATTTTTAAATTAGCTATAGTATATTTTCTTCAAATAATTCTATTAAATAAAATTTGAGTTTGAAATAATTAGATTTAAAATTTTTCATTTTTCATTTAATTAAAAAAAAATATTTCCATTTATATTATATAGTTTTACATCACATTTTATATCTTTTTATATTTTTATTTAAATTATATATTTTAAAAATATTTTAATACACAATAAAAATTATTTTAAAATATTTTAACATGTGATATAATTAACACTTTTGAGTGTGTGTGTATATATTTATATATTAAAAAAATTATTATAATTCAATATAACTTCTACATTTAACAAATTTTAAAAAACATTCAATTTATTGAATATTACAATTTGAATATTTTTTTAAAAAAAATTGCTATAGAAGTTGGCTTAGTTTGTAAAAGATGATGCTTCTCTAAAGAACAAAGTTTTGTCACATATACCAAACCCCAAGAAACAAGCAATCCAAACAACTATATAGCTAAGATAAAGCCTAGCTATACAACAAAATATATACATATAAATTATATTATATAGGTAATTTAGCAGCCCAATCAAAATCTCCGACCCCCAAAATGGACTATCTATATCGGCGATCTGCCTCTCGACTTACAATAGCCGCGCACTTGTTTGGTGTATTGGCTTTCATTCTCATGCTCATTTGGTTGTTGCACTATCGTGGGGGCATTGAATATGATTCTGATAATGTCGATCGCGTTTTCAATGTAAATTATTCTCTTAATTACCCTTTTATTTTATTTTTGTTATTTTATCATAAACTTTATATATATATATATTATGCATGGTAACAAGAAATTAATTAATATATATACATATACATTTTGGCAGGTTCATCCTTTTATGATGTTTTGTGGTTTCATTTTTCTTGCTGGTGAAGGTACTTACTATATATATATATATATATAATTTCGATTTTCCTTTTTTTTAGTATAAAGGGAATTGAAGTTGAGTTTATTGGCTAGACTATATATATTTATTATTAAATTATATCTTGATATGTAATAATTTTAAATTTTGAGTTTCATTCAAGATTATTGACTTTTTAAATAAAATAAATAGCCATTATTACTTTTAATAGTTAATTTATCAATTTTATAGTTGAATTTCAATTTAATTTAATTACATTACCAAACTTCAATTTGGTAACTATTTGTCATTGACTGTGGTCCTTGACATGCACAAAGCAAAAAGCAAAGTTTAAATATCAATTGAATTGAATTATGCAGACTTAAATTAATCATAACAAAATAAATAAATAATTAGTGTCAACTATTTATTGCAAACTTTTCAATTTCATGCGTGTGAATATATATATAATAGATTCTTAATTAAATTGATGATGTAAATATATGCAGCAATGATGATATACAAGACAATACAAGTTTCACACAATGTGCAGAAACTTTTTCACATGATCATTCAATTACTGGCTTTATGTCTTGGAATTGTTGGTATTGCTGCTGTTTTCAAGTATCATGACATGATAAATGCAGAGGATTTGCAAAGCTTGCATTCATGGATTGGAATAAGTACCATTTGCTTATTTGGCTTGCAGGTATGCACAAAATTATCAAGTAATATAAATGCTCACTCTGGCTTTCAATTTTTTAAAAATTTACTATTAAATCTAAAATTAACTTTTTTAATTTCACAAAACCCAAAATTTTAATTTAGGACCATCAAAAATTAGTTGAACATTCTAAAAAAGTTTTAAAGGTCTAATTAAGCATTCAAAATTCGTTTGGATTTTTCTAGCTTTTCAGTAGTGTAGTTCAGGTTCTATCCCGGCATTTCCTAATTAGAGTTTAAATTCTAATAATCTGTTCTTATTCTGTATTGCAGTGGTTGTTTGGATTGTTCACATATATTGTTCCACAACCTGAGACAGCAAGACAACGAATGCTTCCATGGCATATATGTGGGGGTAGGGCACTCTTATACATGGCTATATGTGCAGCTTTAACTGGGTTAATGGATAAATCTGCATTTTTGAAGCAACACACTCGTCTCATGAACTTCACCGGATTATTCATCCTCCTTTTCGGCATTTTTGTTGATATTTCTGTTGCTCTCGCCCGTTATGTGTGATTATTATTATTTAATGGCGTGGGAGTTTCTGTTTCTTGAATTCTTTGATTAATTCAAAGATTGCATATTAGATTGATGTTGTAATTATAAATGCCAATAACTGTACTTTTTTAACATGTAATAGCTGGGCCTAAAGTCTCTGGTATTTTGATTGGATTAAATATTATTTTGGGACTGTTTCCCCCCATTTGGAAGTTAGCCCATTTTCTTTTTGTTTCTCTTACTTTCAAACAGAAAAAAAAAAAAAAAAAAAAAAAAAAAAAAAAAAAAAAAAAAACATATTATTTCAAAAAGCATTTTGATAAAACTACTTTTTAAAATAAATTGAATTTAAAACTCATTATTTATTTTTATTACCAAATACTCAAATAAATAATTTTAAATTAAAAACTTAACCTATTACAATATTTTTACCCAAATATAGATTTTAGATCTCAAATTGACCCACAAAATAATTTATTTGAGCAATATATATAAGTATTATATTATTTATCTATAATAACATTTTGTTTTTCATTTGTTGATAATTGTTAACTTCAAAATTTTAATTTATGAAAAAAAAAAATTACAAATTGAATTTCTATAAAATTTAATATTTTTCAAATTTATAACCGCAAGTGAGTAAGTCTGATTGTCAAAAGTTTTGGCTGCCGGCCAGACGGTTTGTTCCAAGTAGTTAGCATTTTTCTTGTAGTCTTTCTTAGTGAATATCGAGAAGGCTAAGCACATTGGTCGGAAAATAATTTAGACCCTTGTGATAGAAACAAAAGCATTACTTTGTTTTTTCCAACTCATTACTAAAACATTACCAAATTAAATCAAAGATTCATACAAACCTGTTGTAATTAACTATTTCTTTTTCAATAGATTTCAATTTTTTCTTTGAGACATATGCAATGCCACCTAAGAGTCGCAGTTTCCAAGTCTCTGCTACCCCAGTTACCATGCTCGCTCATCTGATTTTTGTAGCTGTGGCAACCCTTGTGCTTGTTTGGCTCCTACACTTTGAAGAAGGCTTCGCTTTCGAATCTGTCAACAAAATCAAGATTTTGAATGTAAGTTTCTTGTTTACTAAGTCAGTAGTGAGTATATTAAGTTGGTGATTCAACAGTTCGAGTATCTACTTGGTCTAACAATGCACGAGGTCAAGGGAATTTATTATTATTCAAAAATATTCACATGTGCTGCTTTTTTTTTTTTAGCTAATTCAGATTTTTTTTTTCTTCTCCGATTCACAGGTACACACATTTCTAATGATAGTTGGATTTATACTTGTAGCAGGAGAAGGTAATTAAGAAAAGGGTATATTAATTTATCATGAATTACAAAATGAGTTTTTAGTGTATTATTTAATTAAGCTCATCATGTAATTAATTATAAATTTATAATTTTAATTGTCATTTTCATTCTCAACATTGCATTGCTAGTAAGTTTCTTCATTATTTTAATTTGATGCAGCTATTATGGCATACAAGACAATTCCAGCAAAAAAAAAGGTGCAAAAAGCAATTCATGTTGTATTGCATCTGATAGCAACTGTTGCTGGAGTTTTGGGAGTTTATACAGCTTTTAAATTTAAGCATGAAATTGGAGCTAAAGATATGGTTACCTTACATTCCTGGCTAGGCATTAGTACCATCAGTCTGTTTGGTCTACAGGTATTTTTAAACTTAGTATTTATTCTTCTACTGTAAGAGGTCAAGTTTCAAACTCTGATATCTCAGTCCCTTTAAAAAAATTTTGATGTATCAAAAAAAAAAATAAATTCATACAACATATATTTGGAATGATTTATTTGTCTCACATACGCTTCCTTTTTAAATTAAAGAAAATTGTATTGTGAAAAGTTACACTTTCTATGTTGTGTTCTACTAACTAAAATTTCTATGATTTTGTTGCAGTGGGTGTTAGGGTTCTTCTCATACGTTTTCCCTGGTGCAGAAATGTCAGCAAGAGCCTCATACATGCCATGGCATGTTTTTGGTGGGATGCTCATATTCTTTCTTGCCATTTGCACTGCCCAAACTGGTTTGATTCAAAGGTTCAAAACCTTAAACCAAGAGGGACTTATAGTAAATTTCACAGGTCTCTTGCTTGTTATTTATTCAATTGGCGTTGGCCTAACTGCTGTCCTTCCAAAAGGATATTGATGCCAACCATCCATTGTTGAGGTTTTCTGTTAATCTCCACGCGTAGCTTCTATGATGTTGACAAAAATTCTTGTCGACATTTGTTGTGGAAATGTTTATTCACTTATTCTTAAAAGGATCTCCAATTTGTTGATTAAGTTGTATTAATCAGTGAATAATTTATATTTATATTAAATGTTGAAATTGTATCAGGATTCTAATTTTACTAATAACGCTTTTCCTTTATCTCAAATTTGGATTTTTTTTTTCAAGTTCCCAATAGATTTATATTAATTTTTGTGTTATAATTTATATACAATAAAGTTTTTTTAACTGACTATTTTTTTTTTAATTTATACGAATTTACTTTCATTTCTATTTTATTTCCAAAGCAAACCAAAATTGCCCAAAGTGTTTATGCAATGTAGTATCCAAATCCACCTGGTGGTTGTTGGGATTTATCCCCTCTTGTTTCAATCACTTACCTTATATTCTTGTTATTATTATCCTTTATTAGTTAAAACATCTTAACATTGTTTCCATTATTCTTATCAATACGGTTCATGGGTCTAGTGGGTGAAGGCCCACAGAGACTTAGTGTCATAGTATAATTTGACACTAGCACTTATGACATAAGAACCCACCATTATAGGCAATTTAAATGACCCCAAGATCATAATTTCTAGTCAAAACCAAGTTGCTGCTGAATCACCAATTACCTTTATTCTCCCATCAAAATTTTCTTGAAGAAAATCTTTCCAATGGTGCCAATCACTTCTAATTTTTTTTTTCATGATAGCAGCAAAGAATAAATTAACATAAAACTATTGTATAAAAGAATATATGTTCATTTTCAAATTCTATATGGAGAATCATTTATTATATTATATTAAGAGCAACAACCACTACAGGTAATAGTAGATTATGTATAGATCAAAAGCAACAAGAAGGACAAGAAAATGGACTATCCATTGTCTTCACACAGCACCATTAGTATTCCATTTTTTAAGATCTTGACCCTATAATTTTACCTACCAATTTGTGCTTATGCATCCATTTTTGTCATTTTTTATGCCCTATAAAATCCAACAAGATGAAACAAATTGGATATACAATAAACAAACAAAAGTTCTTTTTTTTTTTTCTGGTTTTTGTTGCTCTATTCCAACAGAGCTATCAACTTCCAAAGCTCCATTTTTGTAACCAAGAAAACCAATGCCTATAGCATTTGGAGAAACAAACTGAAGTTAATGGTGAGAAAGTAAGCAATTCACACACTATAAGTAAGCAAATTACACACTATAAGTATCTCTGGTAAAAAAAAAGGAAAATAGGATTAAATTACACCCATTGCTGCTTTGTGGCTTCCATTCTTTCCAGCAAACCAGCGATATCAGCTTGCATTCTTAGCTTCATGTTGTAATAATCACAATGTGAATTTTCCAAAACCTTCAGTTCTTCCAATTTTTTCCTCCGCCTTTCCTCAGTCTCCTGCAAACACAGTTTGGCAAGCTTCTCTGCATACTCCTCTTCCAACTTCTCAGACTTAGCTCGAATCATTCGTCGGTAGTCTTCTGCATCCCTCTGTGCTTCGTCTGCCTTGCTCTGAAACATTCTGGCTTCTGCTTCTTTAATCCGCACAATGCTTTCTAAGCTTTCAAGTCCATCTTTCTTTGATAACTTCCCAAACTGAAACTCGTCTTCCATTTTTTTGTCACCAAGGAGTGCAGCCTTGAGTTCATTTCGATGGAGATCATTTGATAGTGGATCACGCCGGCCACTTGAAGAGCTCATGTTATAGATGGCATATTTTGGAGGGAGAGAAGTGGCAGGTGGTATAGGTGCCACGTCTTTTCTAAGACAAGCTTCAGCTGGCATCAATTCTTTTGCTGATACACCAGAAGCAGGAAAATCGGAAATACTATCTGCATCTAGAAATTCCAAAAGAAGAAATAAGAAAAAAAAATTAATAATCAGATGTTCATACGTGAAATAAATAACGAAATCACCATGAAAACTATAGGAGATCAGGTGAAGTAGACAATCAAGTGTAAACCAAATGGTGATTGATTACCAAATGGAAATCAAAGTGTAATATGCATGGTGTGAATCCAATTATTTAGCATCACAACAGTCCTGAAGCTCACATTTCCTACTTAAGGCAAGGGGCACCAGCACAAATTCTGGAGCATGTATGGACATCAGGGAACAATTACTTGATTCATCAATATCACAGTCAACATACAAGGTGAAAGACATTGTTTTCACTCCGATCCAATAATCAGAAAGCAAATTATCAGAACAGCTACTCATCTCCCAAACCTTTACGATATACTTTATCTGAAGATGACGTCATTACCTCTCCCCCCCTTGCCAGGAGCCATTTTTATGTTGGAACACATAAGCACCAGTGTTATGACCAACACAGGACTAAATATTTGCTCAAAATTGCACAGATAAAGTACTATAGAGGAAGAGATTGTGTTTATCCTACATCCTCTTTAAATGACATTTCAAGTATGTCAGCAACTCAGATGAACCAAGAGGTGCAAGACATCTGGCATCCTAAAACACATTATAAATGAAGTTCATGCATACCTAGACCTATCAGACAAATAACAGAATATATATGATCTCTAGAAATGAAGGAATTGCTGGAAAAGTAGTGTTGGTTGCTTCTGTTGCTATTTTTACAACTCCATGGAAAAACCAGTTAGCATCCAAAATTACTTCCATCTAAAAATAATTTGAACCATACTTGAATCCTAGTAAGCAATAATCTGAATTGTCCTAATGATAGGCAAACTAACAAAATTAGGAATGCCTTCCTTTTGGCTCCTCTCTTTTGCTCTATTTCTATTATTTGCAGGAGGTCTCCCCCACAACCAGTTCATGCACTTTCCTCTTCACCACCCTAGGTGATGCGAACCCCAACTGACATGTTTTGACACCCAACACCTTTATGCATGATATGCGACCCCTTGGAAAGCCAAATTAGATTTGAAATAAGAAACCTTGACCCAATAGCAATCTGTACTAGAGAACCTTGGTATAATTGAAGAACGCCATAAAGGGATTAGTTTTGATAAGTTCTAAACGATTCTAGCAAAAACCAAAACGGAAAAAATTCTCACAAAATTATATTTAATCAAATCTGAAATCTCTTTTACATAAATAACTAGGTATTTATAATGACTAGCTTAATCTTCCTAGATACATAAGGATAATCTTACTAGATAAGGATAAGTTTTTAAATAAGATAAAAATAAAACCTAAATTAATTTTAGATTATAAGCTAATACAAAACAGGTCCAAAACTCACTAATATACTTAATTTTAATATAAAATATGCAACCCAACTAAAACTAATTAGATAAAATTAATCAAAATCTAATATATACAGGACCCTACTTGGGATCATATCACTAGGGACTGGGGGCATCTGCCACCAGCTAGGCTTATTATAATTTAAAATTAACGAAGCGAATGTACAGGGGACCTAAGTCCTTAGGATGGTTTTGAAAGGGCTCCTCAATAGCATGGTAACTTACTGCAAATGTACGAGGAAACATGATGTAAAATACTCCCATTGTAAGGTTCTTTTTAAGTTGTGATAAATGATAGCTGTTGGTTGAACTCCAAAGCTATTTTTAATTATATGTTGAAGATCAGCTCCAAGTTCATGCTTGAGCTTGCCTAAAAAAAAAAAAAATAAAAGAATTCAGAAGCTTGGCTTCTGATATAAACAAGCCAACCAATCCAATGCTCAAGCATAACTCACCAAAACCTATCTCTTTAAGCAAGATCTCAACCAACTTGAGCTTCAAGTTACACAGTTACCATCATATACCCACTACCTTTAGGCTTTAACTCGTCTTGCACTTGGGAAGTGTTTGGTTCCATCAGGCTTTGGGTTGCAATGGAGTTTCCAGTTCCAGCCTGAAACAATTGCTAATCTAATGCACTCATGTCAGTCATGCTAATGCTTTCATCTCACTATATATGTGGTGCCAATGATAAAAAGGTGCATACTTTGTGAATTTAACACTGCATATCTTTCAGATTCTTTGATTGGCTTTAGGATCATAACATGTATTTATAACATAAGCATTGAAATTTTCTTCCACAGGTTGGTCTTGGATTGTATTTGATATCATTACCTATTCTATAGTTTTCATTCTCTAGTTCCGATTTCACCAAAAATTGCATCAATTTCCCAATGAACCCAACACCGACGGAGCAACAAACACACAAATTTAAGCAACAAAGCTCTGTCCATAAGGAGAACAGCAACAAAGAACACATATAAATGTTATACGCCATTCGTGAAATTACAATTTCAGACACAAAAGGTCAGCCTCATGAAAATAATTCTGATTTCTACCAAGCATTCACTAGTATATAATCAATGAACAGCACAATTCAAGTAACAACAAGAAACAGAATATAAATTGCAAGGAAAAGGAAAAAGTTCAAAGTTAGAGGACTTACAGTTGAAGAACTGGATAATGATGTTACAGGCATCGAAAGGAGATATAGTTTTACTCTCCAGCTTAGAGAACAACTCCTCAGCCTTAACATGCAACTCCTTGCCTTTAAAATCTTCACTTCCCTTGAAAATCTTCCTCACACAATCAAGCTCCTTTATTAGGGCTTGAAGACCCCAATCCTTTGCACAACACATAAACACGTCCTTAACAAATCCAAACATTTCTGAAGCATGATTACACCCAATGCAGTGAAATTGCAACTCTGTTGTCCCTTTTGGCCCCTTCAAGCTAGGACCTGGTTTAATGAGATTTTTCTGAATACCACAGGCGGCATGACACCAATGGGAACAAACATCACAGCCAACCCAACTACATGTATTATTAGCACAGTCAAAATTCATACAGACCGGACACATGCATGAGCTGCAAAATCCCTTATTTGCACTGCAAAACTTACATTCACAGTCATCAACAGGCAATATGCTCTTGCAATTCACATTCCTACACCTCATATACAAGAAAATTTCCAACAATTCATTTGTAGGAAGCCGAATTTTCCCAGATATAAAACTTGCCAGCCCCATTTTCACTGCAACCAAAATCTCTAACTGGTCCTTTTGGCACTTAGAGAGAGCCTCCTTAGTAAGATCAGATCTTCTCTCTAACCGGTTTTGAAGTCCTACGAATTCTTCTTTTTTATCAGGCATCTCGATAAGATTCTTCAAATACTCCTTACTGGATTCTAATGCTTCTTCAGCCAGCTCCTGAATTATCTGAGCCATAACAGGAACTGACTCTGATACAATCTCACGAAGAATTCTCTCTGGTCTAGAGAGCTTTCTTGCCTGTCCTCCTCCATCAACACCCTCCAAACCTCTCAAATTCTCTGAATCCCTTCTCCTAGAATCACCTGAATAAGCATCTAAACGTGGCCTTGCAGGCAATTCAGATGGGAAAAATGAAAGATTGTCAGAACTATTAGTCTTATAGAGACTGTTATTACATGAATCTTTATTTGTTATACGATGACTCTGCATCATAGAAAATCCTCCATTACCACCACCACCACCATAATTATTATTGTTCAAAGCAACAATCCCATCTCCAATAGGCCTAAACCGGCTATGAACTGATCCATTAGTCCCTTCCCCTCCACACCAAATTTGATCATCTCTGCCTACAGAATACTCATAATTCTCTGTTGAATTACGGGTCAAAGAGCAACTGGGATTGTGTGAAAATGGGTGGGAATATGAATATGAAAGTGAAGCAGCTGTAAAGTCATTAGAACAGGTTGTTTGTGTGTTGTTGTTTGATGGTGCTGCACCTAAGGACTGTATGCTCCTAGTTGGCTTTCGCTTAATTAAAGGATCAGCATTTTGTAATGCGTTTGATGCTGTTAGAGAGAGAGAGACATCAGGCAAAGCTAGAGAAAGATTTAAAGCATTCTCTAGTTTTGGCTTTTTCTCTCTAGAAGAAGTATTCTCTCCTTCAATCTCCTCTTCTTCTCGAACTTCCCTTTTTGAAGAAGAACTGGATTTAGTTTCACTCAGATTCATGAAATCTCTCTCAACCCATTTCTCATCTTGATTAGAATTCTCAGAAATAATTACTTCCTTTCCCTTTTGAGCAAAACCCAGTTTAGGATTTTCACAAAGGTAACTAAGGGTGAGTTCTTGAGGTTTTGAAGCAAACTCATGAAGACTCATCTTTGATTCCCTGAGAAAATCAATCCCCTTTTCAGATAAACCAATTTTGCGTTCTGGCTTTTCTTGATTTTGTGAGCTCTCTGCCTCACCACTGGATAGAAGATGATGATAATGATGATGATCTTTCTCTCCAAACATGGCCGTCTTTCAGAAACAGGGGAAGAAGAGAGACTAACCAAGAGAGGAGAGAGGAGGAGAAAAAGAAAGAAAAAATTGGGAGGGCAAAATGGAAATTTCGAGAGAATCTGAGGGTGTGTTATTTAGCTTTAGTGCAACTCTTTCTTTCTTTCTTTCTTTTGTTCTTTTCTCTCTCTCTCTCTAGGCAACGGCTGGAATTTCAAAGCGTTTACGCGAATAACAAAAACGGCGATACCTTTTTTTTTTTTTTTTACAATATCCTTAAAATAGACATTAAATATCATTTTAAAATTTAAAAAAATAATAAATAAAATTTTAAAATATTTAACAGATTAATTTAAAACGATATTTTAATATTTAAAGACAGAAAAAATTTAAATTAAATATATTAATTTATTTTAAAACGACGTTTTATAAATTTTATCTCTTAAAATTCGGTTTATACCCAAAGATCCTCTTAGTATTAATTTAGAACAACATGAGATTTTACAGTATTGCCCCATTGGAGTTGGAGGAGTTACAGTTACAGTTACAGAGAATTAAACTCTCTCTTTCTAATGGCTTTTTCAATGTTATTTCTCTTTTTAGGCTCAGCCCAGCCAAGAAAGTTCATCACTCTGTTTTTCCTTCTTCCATAACTGAGATGAGGAAAAATAAATTATAAAACTAGGTCAATTGGACTTGTCTTGTTGTCTAGGTGAGTCTAAACTCAAAAAGTTCATTGCCTAATTAACGTTCACATTTGACACCCTTTGATATTTTCTTTGAAAAACTGAATAATATGAATAATGTATGGTATGACATACAACTAATTCTCTTATATCCAGTAACAAATCTCAATTTGTGATCATAATATGAATCAAATGATCTAAATTTATAAAAAATTTAAATGTTTTTCAAATTTAAATTTAATTTATTTCGTATTTATTTTTCAAATAAAAATTCTATTTTAAATTATAACATAATTTAAAAAATATATAATTTTAATATCGAATTATTAATTAAGATATACACTCGAGTATTAGTTTACTACTCTATTACCTTAATTGGGCAATGTAACTATCGAAGATTTGATGGCTGAGTTAATTGATATTTATATTTAATAATAAATTCATGCTCTTTGTCATTTCTTGAGGAGAAATAGTAAAAGAAACACAAATAAAATATTAAAATTCTTTCAATTAAAAAAAAAAAAAAAAAAAAGTCCCATTTCTATATGGCCAAAGTCAATTGGATCACATGTTGTATGTCTTTTATAAGTCTCATTTCTTCCATTTAATTTCTCATTTTTGTTCTAGTGGGTATATATAATTGTTGTTCATACTTGTTAGTCAAAACTTCCTTATCTAGTAGGTCCAAGGCAACTTCCAAGCAGTTGTGGCAAGTTAATTAGAGAGCTGCCCGTTCGAATAACACTGCCGTGTCTGTTTAATGCTGTTGTCGATTCCTAGTAAACTGTAAACTAGGCCAACCTACTTAAGATAAGTAACTAAACGTAGTATTATAAATTATTAATAATAATTAAATATTATTAAAAAATAATTATATATAATAATTAATTAATTAATTAAATCATAAGTAATTAATATATTAATGTGTCATATCACTATTAATTAGTTCATAATTTTATATCATCGATTAAATTTATCTAATTTTGATTTATATTTATTTTTTATAGTATTAAAAATTAATTAGAAAATATTAAATATTTTTTAATTTATAAAAATATATATTTGTAACGCGAAAAAAAAAAGATGGGGATGATATTGTAGGATTTTGTTGGTAAAGATACAAAAGCAAAAGTCAAGGTTTGTAGTCTTGGCCATTGAAATTTCTAATGGAAAGCAACAGTGTTTCAAGTATTCAGCTCGATTTCATCTCAAAACAGGGGTAGAAGCAAAATCAGCCAAAATCATTTAAATCAAATTAAAATTAATATTTTATAATTATTTGATTTAATTTTAATTTAAAAAATAAAACAAATTAAAAATTTGATTTAATTAATAATTTAAATTTTTTTTATTTCAAATCAAATCGAATCAAAATTTAAGGTATATATATTTTTTTTAACTTAACATTAATTTAAAATTAAAAAAATAACCATTTATAAAAATTAATTATAAATAAATAAAAAAAATTTGAATATATTAATATTAAAATATTTTCAAAATTTTTTATCACTAATACTGATATTTTTTTAATTTATAATAAAATAATAATAATATTTAAAAAAATCTTTAATTTAATACCAATATAAATATATATATATATATATATATATATATATAAAATAGGATCCCGCGGGTATTAAAACTGACTTATATGCATAATCGGATCCCGCGGGTATTAAAACTGACTTATATATAGTCGGATCCCGCGGGTATTAAAACTGACTTATCATTTCATTAATTAATTGACCAAGAAACGCGTTGTATTATTTCATTATCTCCGATGCTTCTCTCTCATGTGATATAGATGTCAAGAAAATGTTGAAGCACTCACTTTTCTTTTCTTTTTTCTTTTTTCTTTTTTACTTAAAAAATAATAATGTAACCCTTATCCTAGTTTTGGAGGCAGGCCAGAAGACTAGACTTTGTCAGATCATCATGCCATTTAAATATTTTATTAATATTAGAAAAGAAAATACCTATCCCATTTTTTTTTAAAGAGGTAATGATTAATTGAATATTGACCTCACCTTCACGCGGCGTAATCCCATCAAGGACACATAGAAGATTAATTCTTTTACAAGAAAAATGTCCAATTGAGAGCCTCCATTATTTCTAAAAACTTAATTTAATTTAACTTTTTCGTAATCGAGAACTTAAATTTTTTAATTTGACTTCATTTGAGACATGTTTCATTAATTATATTAATATAGTTAATTGAATTAGGTATTCTTATATTTTTAAATAATAAAAATTTTAAAAATTAAATTTTATATAATAAAAATATTCAAAATATAAATTAAAAAAAATTCGAAAGCATAAAATTTTTTTAAAAAAAAAAATTAGAGCCAAAATTCTGAAAATGAAAATAAAAAGAAAAAAATAAATAATAGGAATTGAGTTATTGACGTGAGATGAATTTAGAAAAATGAGATTTTTAATTATAGTTAAAAGAATTTATATATATATTACAATATAAATAAATTGTAATCAATTAACCAATCGATAAAACTACTTGGTATAATGTTATGGTAAAACTTTGAGATGATATGGTAGAAAGCAATGTATGACTACAAAAGTATTATAAGTGTTTTTTTTTAAGATTTAGTTCAAAATTATTTGAAAAATAATGAAAAATAAAAATTATTTAACTTATAAGAAGTTTATGAATAAGTGGTTATCTTATCCATTTTAAAAGAGTTAAAAAAGCATGATCTCGTTGAAATGTTCAATACATGTATTTTAGAATTATGGACTTTATTACAATGATGTTATCTATAAATCAAATTATTTCATATATTTTGTCTATTGTCCGAAAATTTGAATTCTCTCTAGAATTCAATGGATCGGTCGATAAATAATAGCGATTCTCTAAAACTAAATAAAGGACGAAATGTCGAAGATTCTGCAGACATTCAAGAGGAAGAAGTGGAAAATTGAGCAACCCAAGCACTATACCAATAGATTCCATCAACATCT
Organism: Aleurites moluccanus; assembly: GCA_948193065.1. Classification (NCBI taxonomy): domain Eukaryota; kingdom Viridiplantae; phylum Streptophyta; class Magnoliopsida; order Malpighiales; family Euphorbiaceae; genus Aleurites; species Aleurites moluccanus. The sequence goes on along the minus strand of CANXYC010549094.1, from coordinate 62,757 downwards.
TGCCTCTATACGCCTTTTAGACGGAATCGCCCCTCCTCCTTGGCTCTGGTCTCCTTCTTTTCCTTCCTTTTCCTCGTATCCAAATGGTACTCTCCCTATCTATTTGTCTTTGCTCAAGTCAAATATTGAACCATTTTGGCTTTACAAATCGAATTCTTATCACAATGTTGTTTAGTGTTCTTATAATAATTTCACGTTTTAATTTCAATGTAATTGGAATTGCTAAGTCATATTTGAATTGAATTAGGCTATGAAAGCCAACTTTTTTCTTTTTTAAAATTTTTAAGCTTTTTATTTTTTATGCTTTTGAAGTTTTTTTTTTTTTTAATTTTTAAATATTTTTTATTATTAAAAAATTTAAATTAAATTGAATTCTATTAAAAATGTTAGTATAATTAATTAGACCAAGACTCAGATTGAGCCAAATTAGAAGTTCAAGCCTCCGAACATGAAAAAATTGAATTAAAACCCTTGATTGAGATTTGAGAAATAGTTGAAGTTATGATAATATTAGAATTCTTATTTTTTTTATTAAAATATTTATAATTGCTAATAAATTTTTAGTTTGGTGATATTAGAATCATCTCAAAAATGAAAAAATTTCGAGTTGGAGTCCTAATTAAAGTTATATATATATATATATATATATATATTAAATTATAGATATATTTTTTTTTTAAATAAATGTATAACACATGTTGAAAGGTTATTAATAATTAACTTAAGAATAATAGTTTCTTAAGTAATAAAAATTTAAATAAGATTAAATAAATAAATTTAAAATAAATTAAATTAGTAAATATTGAAGATTTGGTGATTGTAATTTACAAAATATAAATTTTTCAAATTTTTCTTTAAAATAACTATTATTAACATGTATTATTAGAAAAATTTAAAATAACTGTTATTAATATGTGTTTTTAGAAAATGAAAAATGAGTTATAGAGTTATTCTATTGAGATTGAAACGATCAGTCTTTTATTTATTTTTCTTTGTCATGACACTCTGTCAATAGACTAATTAAATGTCTTATCAAATTCTAATCGTTAATCAATAATTATTTTGTTTTTTGTTTGTTGGAGGCGTAATAATATCAGCTATTCAATATGGGTAGTTGATAATTTTTATAATTTAAGAGATTCTTGAAATCTGTCACTTTTCACTTTTATTTACTATTCTGACATAATATCCATATATAAGTTATAATCACATGATATTATGAAATTCGTTAGTTATATGATTGCTCATTATTGAAATCTACAATTTATAATATGTCACCTTCAATGAGTTTACCAGTCATGACTCACATATGTATAAAATTAAAATGTTAGTATTTTTATACCAGCTTAGTAATAACAAGTTGAAAATCATAATCAATACAATTATTTTGTTTAGGGAAAATTAAATTTTTAATCCCTAAAATTTTACCTGATTAATATTTATATCCCTATTTTTTTAAAATTAAATATTTAAATCTTTATATTTTGATCCAATTAATTTTTCAATCCTTCCATTAATTTTTTTTACAAAAAAATTAATATCACCCTTCACTCCATTTTCATCATCCTTAACCCTTCCCCTCTTGTTCTCAAAATTTTTAATTTAATCCCCAGTAATTCTTTTACCTCTACCTCTTTTGACCTAGCACCATCCTCCTCCTCACCATTCCTCCTCACTTTCAAAATCCCCCACCATCTTCCATTTCTCAACAATCAAACATAATCAATCTCTCTCTTTTTTTTTAATAGCTGCAAAATCTACTACCTTTTGATTTCTCCATTGTTTCAAGATCGGAGAAGACCTCCTCACCTAACCATACCTCGCGCGTCTCCGATCAATCCCATACTCCATTAACGGCACATCAAATCTCCTAAACCAATCCAACGAGTCCTGCTTCCATCGCCAGCCACTATTCTTTTGAATCAGGTTTTGATTCAGAGGATGTAGAAAATTGAGGCACAAACTTGAACAAGCATAACTCCTTAGGTAAGATGTAGAAAATTTTATGGCAAGATTGAACGAAACTCGCAAAACAAAGGTCAATGACATAACTGATGAAGAGTCAAGGAAGTTACATTTATGTCTTGTTTTGACTGATAACAGTAATTGGTGCTAAGGATGAGGGGGAGAAGCAGGTGAACTTGGTGGATGACTAACTCAGTTTCTTGAAAATTTTAGTTTGAAATTAGATATAAATCGGCTGATTGGATTGAATATAATTTAAATAGGGTTCATTTGTTCTTCAAATTGAGAAAAAAATTGTGAGTTCTTGATTTTATTTGAATGAAGATTTTTGTACAATTTTTCTAATTCAATTATAATATAAATTTTTTTCTTGGAAATTGATTAAATCTAAAGTAAATTGGTGCATTCTTAGAAAAATAAGGTATTGATTTAATAGTCAGATGAAAAAAAAATAAATTTTAGGTTAAAATAGAAAATTTAAAGATAAAGGTGGGACATTTTAATTTTTTTATAAATTTTAACGAAAAAATAGACGGAATCAAAGTATAAAAATTTAATTGTCTGATTTTTAAAAAGTAAGAATATAAATATTAATCAGGTTAAATTTTAGTAACTAAAATGTGCTTTTCCCTTTTGTTTATTATAATAACCATATACTATTACCATTTTCGACTCAATTTTTTTTCCCATCAATAAAGGAAGCAATAATTTGTCAAGAGAATCTAGCAACAGAGAAGATGATGCTTTGGGGTAAAGTCGTTCCCTTTATGCCTTTCTCTGTAACTGCATACAAGTTTTGAGTACTAAAAATTGCCCTTAAAAGTTAGTTGTAAAGAAAAAAGAAAAAAAAAAGTGCTTTCTTTCTTATTCTTTTTTATTATCTCCCTTTTAATTTTCGGCGAATGAATTAATTAAATTTCACTTTCATAGATACAAATAAAAATTCAATAAACATTTCTTGTTTTTTAGATGTATATAATACGAAAGAAATATATAAATAAACTCAAAAAATCCGCTGAAATTTCAACAAGATTTTTTTTTTTTTTTTTTTTTTTTATCTTAAAGAGCCTTAATAATTAGAACTAGGTCTCGTTTAGAGACAACAAACCTTTCCTATATAGGATGTTCGAAATTTCATATTTTATTTTCCATTGATATTGAATTATTATCTTCTTAATTTATAATTTCTATTTATTTGATTAAATTATTTTTTCAACGTATTCACAAATTTCAACTCAATGATAAATATATATCATACACTTAAAAAATATATACATTTTTTTGACCATAAGTGATGTAATCAATTGACACTAATTTTACGATTAAGTTCATGTTAATTTAGTTTTAAGAACGTCGATATCGTAGTATGAATTTCAATAGGAAAACTGCAATTAAATTTTTTTATTTTTTAACTTGCAAATTTTCTAATTCATTAAGGTGGCACAAGTCAATAAGTACTTCGTGTACACCAAACCAAAACTTAACGTTGATTTTTGCAATGATTATCGCAGCCATTAACCATATTTTATTTTCTGTTTTTATACAGCATGGTACATTTAAGTTGGTCATATTCAGATCATAGCGTAGACTTGTTCAATCTTCTATATAATTCAAATTTTTATATTACTAATTAATTATTGAGAATTAACAGTACAATAGAATTCTGCATACTGTAGTGTAAGCTGACAAATTTTTTGTCTAAAAACCTAAATTTATAAATATCAAGTGGAGATTGTGTGGGCCTTTTGACTGGTAAGACCTATAACAAGACTACGCTGATATTAATGGACAAATTTTGAATTTGGACTTCACCGGCCTGAATTAGTATGATTCTTAAGTCAGTTGTGTTTGGGCCATGCATATTAAATTTTCTTGAATACGATTTTTTATAGTTTAAATATTTAATTATTGGAAGTTTAAAATTATAGTGTTTGTTAATATGTTATCCTAAAATGTAAATATGTTGTGTATAAAAATTAACTCATACTCATGGTTTTGCTGCAAAAGTTATAAACCCAAGCAAATGATTCCTAATTGTTAGGCTAAAAGTCCTCAAAACAAGGATTTGCGATGAAGAGTCCAATGAAACCACGGAATATTGGAGACTTTGAGGTAATGTTTAGTACAAGGAAAAGCTAAAATATTCTCAGGAATCCTAAATTTTTATTTCCTTATGCATTCATGGATTGAACTCAATTTTTTAAAAATTTAATAAGCTTAATAAATATTATTAAAACTTGAAATAAAGATTTTTAGGAATCATTTTGCATTTCCTCGTACAAAACTTTACCCGAGACTCATCGTGCTTGAGCTTTTGATTCAGTTGCAGCATCCTGTAATAATGTAGGTCAAAACTCAGAAATTCACCAGCAAATTTATGAAGAAACAACATCATAGAATATAGATTATTATTATTATTTTTTCTTTCTAAATAAGCTTTATTTTCAATTCCACTGGAGCTTGATAATCTCAAGTCAATCAAATCACCAGTAAAACTCGAGTAAATTGAAGCCAAGTTGAATATGTATGCAAAGAAAATTTTCACAAGGATTTCTGTTGATTAACCATAAGAGCTTTTTGGCCATCAAGCCTCCAGCTGATAAATTCCAATAACGGGACATTACCGAGGAACAAAACCTTCAAAGCAACATCCCGAGGTTAATAATCAATAGTTAGCCACTATCTTATCAGGATAATAATCATCCGTGTTTGCAATGACAAAACTAATGCAGCTTCTTTCTTCCCCAGTTTGCTTCTGTTTGGCTAGCTCAGCATACATCCGTTGTCTGAATTGCTTACATGCCTCCCGCTCTTCTAGTTTCAAATCTTTGAAGCCCTGTTCAAACTTGGCTTCATCTTCTTTTGAAAAGTAGGTTACCTCCATCTTACCAAGCTCTTCATACAGCTTTTCAATCAGAGCTTTCCGGAAGAGGACCATTTCTGCGTCCATTTTGTGGTAAGGAGTCTTTAGTACGTACTCATCAATCCCTCCAGCCTTGTCTATGCAACGGAGGACATGAGTGGTGATTTTTAGTCTAATGTGGCGGTCTATGAAGTAACTAAAGATCCTCTTCTCCTGGACATTTGGCTTCCAAGTCCTCCTAATTCTATCATCACAACTCTCCCATACACAAAATACACTTGAGCATCATAAAAACATTTCTTTTTAAATTTATAGCAGAAAAAAAAAATTCAAAATGTTAGTTACAGCAAGTAATATATCTCTTCGTGTTACAAGCATGCAACTTTGTTCAGCAAACTGTGAAAGCAAATTCCAAACAACATTCAACATTTTCTATTACTGTTGTGTGTAGAAGGATACGATGTACAAATTCAAATCTAGCTACGGCAAAATCATGACACTGATACATCCAATCTCTCCAAAAGAATTGAAATAAAAATAAAAATGGTACAATGTAGGGCATATAGAGAACGAACTTGTTACCACCATCTTCTCTGACGCGATTGCCGAACTGAATGTGGCGGCCAGCAAATAGACCACGCTTGGCTCGGCCCATATTGACCTCGCTATCAGGCATCGATTTCTTGAGAGATTCCTCAACTAAAGGTGTTAAATTGTGCTCTCCCACCTTCTTAAGTATTTTTTTCGTCATCTCCTCCCCTTTCTTCTTATTGGATCTGAAAAAACAAAACGAAGAAGAATATTTATAGACAAACACTTAAAAACCTAAATTAACTTAAATGGCTAAGAAATTCTTATATTATTCCACGATTGGCTCATGATTAAGGGAGGAATTCTTTGATTCTTACTAATTTTCAGGGCTACTAAACAGATAGTTCGAAAATTAAAAGAAATTATTATTGAATTATTGATAAATTGCGAAAAACTTGACTTTACATAGCAGATGTCCACGAGAAGAATTGATTAGATTCATCTTTTTTTTTTTTTTTCAAAATAACACCCTTTTGCAGTCTGTGTAGTAATAAATTAAGGAATATTCTTTTTTATCTCGTTTCCTCGAATGCAATGGCATTTTGTTTACATATTGTTCATCTGGCTTTAATATAATATCATTACTCGAATCAGCATATTCTAGTGAGATTAATATATAATATGCATGCAAGACCTTGAGATTAAATAAACTTCCAAAATTAGTCAGTATGCAAGATTAAATAAGAATTAATAGGGGAAGACGAATGTTGCAGTGGAAAATTATTGCCCGCATCTGTTACCAATGCTTATGATCTCACTGTACAAAAGCAAGGACTATCATGAATAGCATGTCTAAATCATAATGAAATTCAAACCAAAATTACAAAATTCAGAGCTTCAAAGTAAGGTCTGGTGCAGAAGAATCTGTCCTTGGCTGCGGTGCCATTTCTACAAAATTCATATTTGAACTTTGACCAAACTCTATACCAAAGTTACCACCAACTGATTCACCCACCTGCCTAAAACTTCCAGGCCAATGTAAACCAACTTCTTCGTCTTCTGTGAACACAGGCATCCCATAATAGCCTTGCTCAAATCTAGCTCCACTTCTTGTATCAGGCTTTTGTGATGGTATGATATTCTGATGCATTGCAGAATGAGCTTTGATTCCAAGTGACCTATATGCAGAACCATGAAGCGGCAAAGACGCCAAGCTAGTATACCTATCTGAAAATATTCCCATGCGCATAGCTCGCTTCGCCATTGTTCGTTCTCTCTTATGGGCATTTTGATGGCCACCGAGTGCCTGGGAGCTGTAGAACTTCCGTCGACAGTAGTTGCAAGAGTAAATTCTTGGAGTGGTTTCAGAAGCTGGAGTGGAGGCAGCTACTTCACTGCTAGTCTCACCTGCACCTTTCAACTCAATATCACAGGAGTTAAATGTAAGTGATAGGTCAAGGGAAACCGGCATCGAACCCTGTTGAAGCTTAGTAAGATCTGTGAGAGAGGAAGACGGGGTGCTGCTGTCCTTGGAAGGATCTGGAGATGGTTCCTGCAAAGATTCATTGGATGCAACTTGGCTGCTGATTTCTGACTCATTTTCAGATTCCAATTTCGAGTTCCTCGGTGTCATGATTACATAAAGAAAAAATGTACTTTGGTCTTTCTGAATTGGAGAAAAATCGAACAAGCTGCTGATGTTGATTAACTAATGCTTCACCTGCATACACAGCGATTGGAATGTTATGTTTTATGTACATAAATAAGATACAAATAATTTGTTTTTCATAAACCATGTAGATACAGAAAACATTTCTCGACCTCAGGCCTTCAGCAAAGAAGAGGGATGCACCAAGTTTCTGCCAACAGACAACCAGTGACAGGAGTGAATAACCATAATCATCTATTTCAAGACATGCAGTAACACAGTGCACCACCTGGGCGATATTCCTTTGCGTGTTACCTAACAACTTTCAAAGTGAAGAAAAACTCTAAAGATCATTAGGAATTTGGTAGGGCACAAGGGCTTTTTAAATTTTTATTAAGCTATTCATGGCCTATTTTCTTCCCTTTAACTCCTGAATAATTTGTGGGGGAAGTGACCTCTCCTTGTTCTTAGCCATAAAATTATTTCTCGTACTACGATTTGAGGCATACATGAAAAATTATGATTTATAACCTTCTATCCTTACATTTAAAGGCATATAATGTGCGTGCGATTGATTATGCCTTAAATTCAGTAAGATATTCAAGAATAGACTCGATTGATTATGCAATAAATTCAGTAAGATATTCAAGAATAGACTCGATTTAAATGCATTAATACTTTGTCCATGCTACCATATGACCTTAAAGATGATTTTCAAAAGGTTGTTACAACAATTTGTTCTTTATATTCAACCCATGTGGGAAGTAATATCAATGTTTATATCAGTTGAATCCATAATCATGAGATGTGATAAAATTTTACACCGGCTGTCACCTACCGCAACCCTCCTCTGAAAATTGAAACTTAGAGCAAAGAAACCAGTGAGCCACACAAGGCTTGAAGTCAACACAAGTATATCACTTTTTAAAGACACCTCAACCAGCTGTATCCATCATAGAATGACAATCGATAAGCAAAAGCTGAAAGGAAGAAAATTTACCGGTTGACAGAATAAGAACAAAATATTGCTGATGCTACCAAAAATAAATTAAAGAATGCAAAGCTGAAGCAAAGATCAAAGAAATAATATAGTCTATGAAAGAAATTAAAGTGATTGATTTATTATTTTTAATTTATTAAGGAATGTCCCAAAACAATTCGAAAATGCATTTTTTTTATGCTAATATAAATCCGTAATTTTTGCTCCAGACTTTATCTAAATATTCAGAATTGAACATAATCCAGGATTATCATCCTAAGCCACAATTATCACTTTGACATGTCAAACTTTAATAATTCCACTCTTCAGAATGAGAGACCTATCGACACGGAAAAAAAGGGTTTGAACAGTTGATGGTAGTAGGTTACTCAAGCACTAATACCTATCAGTTCTATCAAAGTGAAAGGAGACACTATAGTCACCTTTAAGATGTTCCTCATTGCATATGTTAAGTAAATACATTCAATTGCTTCAGCGTTAGTGGTTTTACTCTAAAAGGCATAAATTGATCAACATTTATAACCCCTATTCTACAGATTGACATAAAAGTGTGGAGTCGATGAAATGAGCAGAGAGTACATAAAAAGTTCAAAAGGCGTAAAAACAATTCTTCAATGATGTAAAACAGCATTTATAAAGTTGACAAGCCGTAACTAACTTTATTTGAACCAAGAAATGAGGCTATTGATATCAGTCTACAGAAACAACACAGTTTTTATCTTCAAGTTACAAGGACACGCAAAATCAACCTAGATGGGATAAAAAGGGAAGTGACAGCAGGCAGCAACCAACAAAAATTTAGGCAACACAAGCTCTAGAATATCAGAGAACATAGCATCACATTAATCGTTGGAATTTCAATGATATAGCACCTGATTGATGCTAAAACACAAGAATCCAAAAATTCTTCTTCAGAATTTATCCTTTCAAAAGATATCATAGTCATATGTGCAAAACTTCATGTTGAATTACTCTTTTAAGTTTCGAGATAAAGTGGAGAGAATAGATAAAGCTGAGAGTGATGAAAAGAAGTAAAACTTTGATTTCTTTCAACTAGTTTGGATCGAGTGGTAGGAAGAGAATCTACTGATTTACAGCCATGCAAGGACCGTAATTGGGAAATCATATAGAATTGGTACAGTCAATCTCATTTTTCTCCAAGTATCTCCACTTTCAGAGAGCAAAACAAAATGAGTTTTGAACTTCTATAGAAAGCAATAATTAAATTTTTTCTCTGTTCTCTTTTCTCAATCCAAACATATTGAAAAATAGTAAAGAGAGTAACCAGCAGGAAGACTACTGAATTTAGCTCACTAAGCAAATTAGCTGCATTTGCAAAACCCAGAAGTTATTCCTATAAAATTAAAGCAATAACCTTTAATGCAGCGCTGTGAAGATAATGTTTTTACCAAGTATTCAAACCAAAGGTTTTAATGCTTAAAAGCATGAATTAATTCCCCAATCTCTCAGTAGGCCACACATCACGAGATATCAACATAAAAGCATCACATCAATTGCTTGAGCATTTATTTCATTAATATCTTTTGTTATTACAAAATACTGCAAACACCAAAACTTGGAAAACAAGAGGAATCTCCAAAACCACTTTCCCATGTTTTAATATTAAATTCTTCTGCAACAACTATCAATTGAGGGTCACCAGATTCCTTTTTTATGGAGCAAAGTTTGCTCCATAGAACCCACATCTCAACGACAGAACACCCTACAACTGCTCATACTTGATCTCATATGACAAAGGCATATATATATAGCAGAAAATTTCACAAAATTTCTACCATGAATGTTTGTAAACGAAAACAACAGAGGCATTGCTCTGTAAGTAATCGGCTGTATAATTGTTTTAAGAGACATCTAGTTTTGAATTTGATTTCAAAAATAAGAAAAATAGTTCAAGGACACAAATCAAATAGTTGAAAATTAACATCTGATTCCAGAATCATGATCACGTAAATAAAACTAAAAATTTCACATCCACTCTTATCAAATTAATAAAACTACTGTAGCACAGATCCAAACCTCTCCTAAATAGGATAAAATTCAAGGCACACCAGAATGGAACTGAAAGCAATCCTTCATCTAAGGGAGGCCATTACAAGAAATTAATCATGCACCTAAACCTAAATGGCAGGAATATCATAAAAAGATAGCACTTTTCTGATAGAATAGTAAAGAAAATGCAGAAATAAATTATCTCAAATAGAGAATTTTTGCATTTCAATATGAACAGAAAATCCCACTCATGCAGCAGCAGAAGCACCCACATTCCTTTAGAAACATCGGAATTCAAATTAGCCATACTAATTCAGTACACAATAGATAGTAAGTGTAAAAACTGAACCACAAAGAAGTAGCCCACATCATCAAGTACCAGAAGAATGCATTGATAAGCACAGAATTAAAATAAAATTTGAAGACCCAAAACCCCCAACAACCCAATACATATTAAAACCCATTTCAAAAAAAGAAATAGTAAAGAACAAGCATATCTATGCACCCCCAACTTAAAAGGGGGAAAATTAAAGATTAAAGCAGGGTAAAGAAGGGGAAAAAAAGCATTAGAAAGCAAAAAAATCAAATCTATAGATGATACGGGAGGTAGTAAAAGTTCCTTACATGATAGTATCTTGAAATTGCATAGTAAGTTTCAAGGACATGTTCTGCTTTGGAGGGAGTGTGAGAGTATCAAAAGAAAAGACAGAGTAGCAATTGTGTTTCTTGTTTTTACCACTTATGGAGTAGGTGAAAGTTGATAAAAAAAGAATAAATGGAGAGATATGCCCATCAAGAAAGAGAAACAGACAATTATGGGAAAGCAGAAGTAGAAGAAAAGGAGATGAGTAGATAATGGAGCAAAGTCACAAAAGTCAGAAAGAGAGAAAAAAAAAGAAGGAAGATAGATAATGCAGTTTGGGCACTTATGTTGAACTTTGGGCTCTTCTAGTCTTTGAACAGCTACACATCAATGAATGTGAAGAGAGAAATAGAGTAAAGTACACACAGAGACAGCAAAAGCAAGCAAAGAAAGAAAAGAGAAACAATATAAGCCCCACAAACAGCATAAATGCTTGTGATTCATCTCTAATCTCATTCTCTTCACAGTTCACACTTTAAAAAGTTAAGACTGTATTGCATAGATTCTTTACAATGTTTTTTACCCTCCAAAAATGACTTTTCTTTTTTTTATTTAAATTATGAGAAATTCTCGAATCAATATAAAACATCAACCTAAGCCATATTCAAAATTAAATTTTCTTTTTTAAATTTAAGAATTTTTTAATGAAAAAAAATTATTAGATGTATTAAGCATCGTCTAGTCCTGTCCTAAGTTATATTTTTTTTCTGACATTTTTAATTTGAGTTGTTCACCATTAAAAAAAAAATGTAAATTCATTTCCACAACTGATCTTATTAATATATATATTTTCTTATTAGTTGGGACTCCCATAACACCTCCCATCTCTCTTTCTGCTACAGTCTTACCTATAGCAGTTCAAAAACATGCACATGACCTCTTCATTTATGCCCATACATTTTTGCCTTTATATAGTGAGGAAAAAAAAAAAAGAAAATCAAAAGATATTAACTTTCCAATCACCAAAATAATAAAAATTAAAGTCTTTAGAGACAAGCATATATCATTAGTCATCTTCGCCCCTGCAGGATGATATGGCTGGTTCATGTCCCTTAGCAATGAGACAAAGGACATGGACCCAACAGCCTCGCTAGTGGCCCATAAAGATTGTTGTGTTCAATCCCTTATTTTTTTCAGGAATTATTTAGGTCATTTCAATATAAACTTAACATCAATTCCTTTTTTTTTTTAGTTTATCCAATTGAATTAAGTATATTTCTTCCCTCCAATTAAAAGCAAATTATTTTTAAAAATTAATACCTTTCATGATTTAATTTTAAAATTAAATCATGATCAATAAAATAAAAATAAATAAATTATCAATTATATTACTACCTCCATCCAAAAAAATAAATATACTTCTAATTTTATACAAAATAAGAAAAATAATTAATTTAGTTAAAATAATAATTTTTACTTTATATTTTTTATAAACACTCTTCATTTATATTAATAAATAATTATCTTAAAAATAATTATTATTTTATTTTTTAATTCTAATTATACAAATTAATAAAATTTCATTATAATAAAATTTCATTTAATGTTAAATCTCACCACATAAAAAATTTTAACTTTCAAATCTCAAATAAAATTTTATTAGTAATAAAATTTTATTTAATTTTAGCATGCATTTATTGTTTAGTTTAATATTTAATTAATTATTTATTAATAAAAATATGATGTGGTAAAATATTAAATATGAATATATTAGTAAATTAACATATCAATTACTCTTTAAAAATAGAAAATAAAGTATAATTTTGGACAAATGAAAAAAAAAAGTGACGAAAGCAATAATTTTAAAATAAATATTTAATTAAGTCGATTTATATAAATAAAATATTAAACTTTATTATCATATACTCCCTTTATTTTATTTTTTTTATCTGTTATTTTAGAAATTCATCTATTTATATTTTTAATTATTGTTTTAGATTTTCAAAATAATATTTATCTATTTTTTTTACTTTATCCTTCTAACATTTAATTATAATACAATAATTTAATTTAAAATAAGATTAAGGATATGAAATTAAATAAGTTATTTTGAATCTAATTATTAAATATCTTATTATATATGTAAAATTTTAAATTACAGATAAAAAAAAAAAGGGAGTAATAAAGAAAAGTTGTTATTGGAAAAAACCCCAACCTAATTGCAATTTTGGCTTTATGAGTTCGAATTTGACCACCATGATGAGTGTTATTGATGTTGGATCAAGAATTCCATGTTTTGGTCTGACCTAATTCAGAATGAACCCAACATTTAATTCCCCCAAATTTCGTAGTCCATACCAGAGTGGGTTTACATCACTTCAGTTTTCAACTTATTTATTGGCAAGTTTTTGAATTCTCTGGTTTTTATGGGTCAACCATGCACTTATACTGTCCTTTTCATTTGCAAAACCTTCTCCAATATACAAAAACCCCACGTTTAAATCCATTATTTGTAATATATTGTAGGACCATTTTGAGTTAATATAAGAAAGGCTCATAAGAAAGAAGAAAATGTAAATAAATTTTTTTAAATTACAAATTGTTATTGATGTTATTTAAATACTATTTATTATGAATAATGTCAATATGCAATGTCTTCATCTAAAACTCTTTTAGGATATTCTCAAGATTCATTTAAAGCTATTGCCTTTTTAATTTGTTTTGATCATATAAGGGCAATGAAAAGATTAAGGTAGTTTTGAGATTAAAATTACACATTTCAGTATTTAGGAAATCTTTTCATTGAATCTTATTATATCAGAAAATTTTTATAAAGTTTTTATATTTTTTTTACTATTTTAATTCTATTATGATTATTAATAATATTAATTATTCTAATTAATTGTAAGTATATTAAATTACATATTTGAGAACATAATAATAATTTTAATTTAAAAAAAAAAATCAACTGTTTATTTATACATGCATGAAGGATTATATAAATGATAAGAGGTTGAACCAAACGGTTAAACTTTTGAATTCATAACGATAATTAATAATAATTAACCATGATCTTAAATAAGGTCCCAAAAATCTCAAGCATCTACCAGCTGGAGCCCACAATAAATTGGTCCCCTCTGGAGACAATGTAAACCTTAGTCACCCATTATTCTTTTTAGGATATTGTAGATGATTTTAAATCACTCCACTCCGCCCCACTATCAGTCTATTATTTATTAATTTTGAATATCTCAAAAATAATATTTATTTTTTCATTACCGTGAAAAATAAAAAAAAATCGCAAATCAAAACTTAGTTTAATAATAAATATTTATACGATTTATTTTATAATTGAATCAATAAATCCTCTAAAAAAAAGCTAAAAACCAATAAATTAAAATTATTTTATAAATAATATCCCTCTAATCACTTTCCTCAATCTTTAATATTTTTTATTAAAATAATTAATTAGAATAAAACTAATAAACAATATATTTCTTTCAAATGATTTTTTAATATTCATATCAAAATTAAAGTGAATATAAAGATAATAATATTATTATTATTACTCTTTTACAATAACTTGTTTGATTTTTTAAATGGTACTTTCTCTATGAACATTAATTTTAGACTAATTTAATTATTAGACTTCAATTTATCAAAGTAGAAAATAATTAGCATTAAATTAATTTAAAATTATCATAAAAATAATTTAAAAATTAAATTAAATTAAATTTTCAATTTTAATTAGGTGAGAACAAATTATACTAAACTAATATGAAAAATTATACATTAAAAATAATTTTTCATTACAAAGAAATAAATATATTCACGTAGCTTACTATGAGATTGGTCATGTGTTTATACTAATTTGTTCATACAGTGCTGAACAAATTGAGACAATTCAGTCCAAAAAATAATATAAAGAAGCCCATTTCTAAGGAAGAGCCCAGCTTTTATAAATTACAAATTAGAAATCTTTACAGGCATTGCCCATATTTATTATTATTAAGGGTGAAAATTAAAGGAAGTTGGTTGTTTGTGTTTTCAACAATTAATCTTGATAGACTTTGAGAGAGAGAGAGAGAGTTAATAATAATTATTATAAAATATATGTATATGTTGATGATGCCTTTGATTAAAAAGATATCAATTGTGTGTTATGCTTTTATTATTATTATTATTATAAGCAAATCTAAAATGATGCGATTTATAACCAACCATATCCTAAGTCACAAGACATCAATGGGCATATACTTAATTCTAAAGGACCCATTGCTTTCTTGATGGCCTGTGTCTCTATAAAATTCTGTATAATTTCTTTCATATAACACCAAAATCATGTAGATTGGCATATTTTTATACCCTTATATACTGAAACTCGACTTCAACTCGTGACTCCGGATCTACCGGATCACCATTCCAGCAAAGTATGAGTTGTCATTAACTTTCTCCCCAAAATAAAATTATAACATCTTATGATTAATAATATTTTCTAAAATAAATTAAACAATATATTTTAAATATATTATCAAATAAATTTAAGTTTCTAAATAAATTAATGATAAAGTTTAAATATATTGTAAATAAATTTAAGTTTTTTTAGCACTAAAAATAAGTTTCTCTTTTATTTATTTATTAATAAATTTTTTATTAATTTAAAATTCATATTATCTTTTTATTCTATTATCATATTAAATTTTAAAATTATTTTTATATATTATTTATTGAATAAAACTGATTGTATTCAATTTATTTAAAATTATTATATTAACTTTCTTATAAAATTTATATTTCATATATTATTTGATCCGTGTTAAATTTACCTAAAACATATTAAATTAATAATGTAATAAATTATATATATATATAAAATACCAAATAACATAATTCTTATTAATAAGAATATTATGATTTTAAATATTATTTAATAAATTTATTTATTTTATTTAGATATATTATTTATTTATTATATTTTTAATAAGTAATATTAATTATAATCTATTGTATATAATATTTATTATATATAATTTAATTACGGTTGAATCCCGATTGAATTTTTTGATCATCTATTTTCATCGATTATATTAAAATGAGTTTTGAGATAATAAGTTTTGAAATAAATTACTCATGTTAATTTTAAAAAATCACTTTTAAAGAAAAAATAATTAAAATGAATTTAGAAATTAATTGATAAATACCCATTTTACAAAAAATATAAGGTGTTATAGTAAAACGTGATTTTTTAAATACCCCTATACACCTCCGTAATTACATATAAAATATAAATGTGTTTAAGAGTCTTAAAAATTATTTTTATCTAAAGAAATTTAATTTATTTAATTTTGAAGTTAATGATTAAAAATTTTAAATTAAAAAAATAGATATTTTGAGATTGAAACCATAGAAATAAAAATTTCAAATTTAATTAAAGATATAAGTGTTTATGGGTGAGAGAAAATCATCATTTTTCTTACTTTTATGTGATATAGGTTCCCTTATAAAGTATGGTGCCCCTCTAGGGAACCTTCTAAATTAAATATAAGCAGCATGAAAAAAGGAAAAAGAAAAGGGTCTGTTTGCTATAGTGATGAAGTTTCTCTTGGCTTAATTTTAAACAATGCTTAATTTGGCAGATATATTATTTTATAACAATTTCAAGCCTTAAGGTTGTTAAGATGAATAGCGCCATATGTTTATAAAGTACCTTTGCCTTTGAGACTAGCAAAAGTTCATCATCAATTACTAGCAAATTTGCCTTTGTGGAGCCCATTTTAGAAAGCCTCAAAACCATATTTTCCCCAATAATAGATTAGAAAGTAAAACATTTTTTTTTTTAGAGAAATAAGTAACGAAGCAAAATATATGAACTAATTAGTTCAAATTTCAGAATTATGATTAGTTGATTTTCAATGCTTGCCTAACTTGAGAAATCAATAATATTAATATTATTTCAATTGAAAGGTTATATATTTGAACTTCTGTCGAATTTAATTTTAAAAAAATAATAATAAAGAATTTATCAAGGTAAATAAAACTATATACTACACTTTTTTTTTTTTAATAATATCTAAGATATATTCCTTTTTAGGAGACTGGTATGGTCACACCCTAAAAGCATGGTCTCTCTTGTTCAAATCTTGTCATTTTTGGGCTTTAGAACTCTTTTTGCACAAAGTAATGGATTCCAGATTGACTAGTACTAGCTTGAATTCAAGTGGCTATTTCATTTTTAATCCAACTATTTGACTAAAATCAATAGTGGCAAGTGGCAATTGGCAACATTATAAATATTATCATTAAACTAGAATATAACTAATTGAGGTAAATTGAATTGGGGTGGGGCCTAAAGTTTATCTAAATTCTATCTACTTATATTTAACACACTATTCACATTATTATTAAGAACTTATTTCAGAACTAGACTAATATATATTTTCTTTGCAATTTTTTTAGTAGCTTATCAATTATATTTCAACAAAATAAAAATATTAGAATTTTATTTTTAAACCAATCCATAAGAGAATTTTTTTTTCTTGTTATTTTTAAAATTTTATTTTAATTAAATTAAACAAAGAATATGCCAAAAAAAAAAAACAATGACTCGCATGTGATACCAATGTGTATATTAAAAAAAAAAAAAAAAAAAAAAAAGAGTTGGGTTTGGAGCCCACACAGTACTAATTTGCCTCAATGATCCTACACTCCTACTACCTCTATTTGTACATGGAAGTTCATTATGGTACGCAAAATTAAAAAAAAAAAAAAAAAACTATAAATAATCAAAGATTGCTTTTCAAGAAAGGCCTACAATGGTAGTCTCCGTAGAAATGATTGGAAAAATTAATAAATAAAGGGGAAAAAGTCACAAGGAACCAATGTCCTCTAATTAGAAGAAGAAAAAAAGAAAGCATCATATCTTTGCTCCACTGGGCTTGAGAGATTTGCCCAACCTTGACAACAACAAAAATGAGTAGCACTAGAGGCAGTCAAATTGAAACTTGATAACTTTATATTTGGCTCAATTGGGTTTGGAAGGTTATGTGCTCTATATACGTATTAAAAGAAGTTCCAATTATTATAATGATAAACAAATTTAATAATCTCTTATCATAATTAATTTTAACTTTAAAATTACTATAGCTAGAGAATTAGTGGGTCAATTACCCCAAAAAGTGTTGATATGCTATAAAACTATATGTTTTAACTTTTAAAGTGCAAATAAGGCAAACCCATCACATGATTCCTTGGCTATGTAATAAATAAATGTATTTATACTTTGGCTTGTATATATGTTTGGCGTTGACCTGCATTAAACTTTAGAAACCTTGATGTGGGAGAGATTAATTAGATTAAGATTGCTTTCAAACTTAAACAGACTATTATTTGAGATTATGTTGTATGTTATTTTACTCACTGATTAAGCAATATATTCAAATTTAAATCTCTTATTTTTTAATGTCAAAAAATATATTAACTTTTAATATATTAATAATGAATCTATATTTTTTAAGATTTGAAATGTATCTTCTCATACGAATGTTATGATTTAGGGCTTTATTTTTATAGAATTTTCTGTCTTTTTTAATGCTAACAAAGAAATTAATTATGATACGAGACTTTTTGGAGGATTTTAAATAAAAGATGTGTTGCTTTGAAAATGAAATAATATACAGTGAAAACAAACTTGTATCTAACTAAATTTATTGTTAAAATAATTTAACTATATTTATAAAATTTTTTAGGAAGGTTCTACAAATATCATGTAATTTCATGCATTATAAATACATTTTCTATAAATCGAGGTTTGTAATTTACTCCATAAGTATATATAGGGTCCAATACCTAACTCCATAAATTTTCATCATTTTTTTTTTAATTTTAATTCTATTTATTTATTTATTTTTATATTTTATTTTCTAATTTTTAAGTTTTAATTTTTTATATTTAATAAGTGAGGTCTAATTTTATAATAAAATTATTTTTATCAGTATAATAATGTTACATTAGCATAAAATTGATAGAGTTAGATTGTAAATTCTCTGTATGTTACAAAATAAATCTCATAGCTCAAAAACTCCTATTTATAAATGCGCGAAATTTTATGATATTTTTTTAAAATAATTTTATGTAAAATTGAATTAATTTCAAGCTAGCTAGTCGAATATAATTTACAATTTTTTTTTAATTATAATTGTTGTAATGCTTTTTGTAATTTATAAATTTGGATTGAACTCTTAGCTAGTAAATCTAAGCACTAATAGTTATAGTAATTTTTTTCTTAGTTAATGACAAAAAAAAATCATTTTTTAAAACTATGATTATAACTTAGTTTTAGAATTTAGTTGTAATTATACTCATTTAATAAAATTTAAATTTAAATTAGATAATAAGATCTCTTATTTTTTTAGTAACTTATTTTTAAATTAAATTTAATTTTACATTATAATTTAAAGAAATTTTTAAATAATCTAATTCACCGTAATATATTATAACTTAACTTATTGTATTTTGACAAGTTGACATATTAATTATAATATAAACTCATAATATAGGTAGTTAATTACTATATTTAACTCATAGAATTATTATTATTTGATATATTTAATTATTATTAATTAATTTATAATATGAGATATGAATTAAATTTTTTTAATTTTTTTTATAATTTATTATTAATTATTTATCGATACAGATGTAATTTTAATTAAATGGATACCATTGTAATTAAATTATAAAATTATTAAATCAAAGCTTATTCGAGCAGGGAAGGAATATTAAATGATTGCATACTACAACAATTAAAGAGAAATGTGCGGCCATTGGATGAATGGACTACAGAAACATCACATGGGCGAATAAAACCCAAAAAATGGGACCACAACAGAGCTATGGCATGGCATGCAATTTAAAAACTACAAGAATAATGTCTCTCTCTATAGCTCAGGGCCAGGCCACTATCACTTATTTTCTCTAGTTTTCCTCTTCAATGGTGGTGAGAGAGAAGCAAGCACCTGTCCATGTGGAAGAGAGATGATTGTTTTACGTTTCTCTTATTCAATAACTCCCACGAACATTAGACTTCTGTTTCTCAATAAAGTGATGCCCTGTGCATGTGTTCTGTGGGGCTTCATTACCTACTCACATGGCCGACAATTTCCTATTTATATATAACATAACATACATTCAAAATGTTATGAATAATTTTCATTCATCAAAAGTATTATTAAGAATATTATAAAAAAAAAGTAATATATATATACAAATATTAAATAATTAATATAAAAATAAATTTTCAAATTTAATAAGCATATAATATTAGAGCTAATCGATTCTTGAATTACTTCCCATTTTATTAATAAATAAAATTAAATTATATTCCCATTTGTAATTCGAGTTATTTTTGAATTTTCAATTTATTTTTTATTTAATATAAATTATTTTCGAACTTTTAATTATTTCATTTGATATAAATACTCTTAAAACTTTAAATTCTCTTTTTCATAATATAAGTGTTCCTTATATTTTAAATTTTCTATCTATATTATAAATTTATAAATTTCAATTGAATTTATCAAAAATTATTTTTACTCAGTTGTCATTTAAAAAATTATTAAGAACATTATACAAAAAAAAATCTCATATTTATTAAATATAAATATATTAAATGATTAGTATAGAAATAAACTCTACGTTCACTTTTAAGATTAATTCTCACGGTACATATTCAAAACATATGATTATAAATATTGCAGGTGATAAACAAAGAAATGCAAATATTTATTAAATATAAATATATTAAATAATTAATATAAAAATAAATTCTTTAACCTTAACACATTAAATTTTGAGATTAATCCTCATGAATTTATATTCAAAACACATGATTATAACTATTGCAGCTATAAACAAAGAAGTGCAATTGCTTTTGTAGGATTAGCAGTAGGCTGCAGACCCCTTTGCCCCACTATAAGAAGTATTGGAAAAAAATAAAAATAAAATAAAATAAGATGGTCCCATGAAATCTTCCACTTATTCCATCAAAAGATATCCCTTTTAAAAAAAAAAAAAAAAAAAACTAGCATCCGTTACAAATTAAAATCTGTGACAAAATATAAGGGTGGACGTCAGGATTAGTAAAATTAATGCTAAAAAATATTCATCAAAATATTATATATACTATTTTTGTTTCTAAATAAATGTTATTTAATTTTTTTTAATTTAATCTTTAAATTTATTATTTTTATTTATTGACTATAAAAATTTTATTTTTTCAATAATAAGATATTTTGATAAATAATTTTTTTTTCTTTTACTAAAATGATTTATTATATTTTTTAATATTTATATAAAAATTTTAAACTACACTTATTTAGAAATTGAGATAATATATATACAAATAAGTGCCCATTAAAAACTGTTGTCAACTAAATTTGATGAAAATTAATGACACAAATGTGGACATCTCCATTCTAGTTTTATTTCACCTCTGTCAGTTTTGACATTTTGGGTTTTGCTCTTTTATTTCCTACACTATTTTAATTTTTTTTTTTTTTACTTTCTATTTATTAATTTTTCTTTTTCACTCTCATTTCTTTCTCTACTTTTTCCTTTATTTTCACATAATTTTCTAATCTTACAATACTCTATTTTTTTTTTTACATGGAAAATTTAAAAAATAATTATTGATTTGATTAAGTAGATTTAAATTAAATTTCAAACTCACAAATTTTCAAATCTAGAAACTATTTTAATATCATCACTAAATTAAAGTTTATTAGTTAAAAAATATTAAATTTTAAATTTTAAACTTTTAATATTATGTGATAAATAATTAAATATTAAATTTTAAGTGATGAATCATATAAGTAATAAATTTTATAAATTAAAAGAATATTTAAAATTTTAATAACATATTATATTCAATATAAATTTTAAATTAAAAATTTAATTTGTAGTTTAAGTGAATTTTAATTTAATTTATTTTTTTAATTGATGTAATATCAATTACTTTATAATTAATAAGTAATAATACTTTAATTGTAAATGATAAACTTAATAGCAAGTTTTTTAAACTTAATTTTCCTCGATAACTTCTTGCGCACATGCATGGCATGTGGTGAATGCTAGTGTTGGTGCATGAATTTGGGTTCGGTTTAAATAAAAGTTAAATTCAGGTTCTCAAGATGGAAAACATTCATGGCAAATCTCAAGATTAAGCCTGCAGGTTCCTATAAGATTCTCACTTTCAACAAATGAATAAAATTTCTGATATTTTCTTTAGCAAAAAGTTTTATGAATTATTAATCAAATTATAGAAATCAACTTGCAACAAAAAAAAAAAAAGAAGAAAATTAAAATCCAGATGTGCAGATTGAATTACCAATAATGTATTTTTTTGTTTGATTGTGTTGCTATTATAACCTATAATTCATTAATTCTTGCTTATAATTAGTGGCAATAATCATTATCTAAAGTTTTAATTTGCCTTATTGCCTGGAAATTATCCATTATTGGAATTTTCAGCGCTGCATTTAATTCAATGGACTGAACAAGATAGAGCAAATCATCCAATAATTGTAAAATATAAAAGTGAAGTATTGTCTTTCTCAATTTTATTTATTATTTTTTCTCAATAAATGTAAAACACTTATTAGCAATAAAAAATAAATAACATTTAACAGCTCTATAAATAGTTAAAGTAAATAAGGAAAAAAAATAACAAAATTAAAAATTAAGACATTAATTCAAATTCTAAATTTTCAATTTAAATTTAATTATATATTTCAATTTTAATTTTATAAGTAAGACAAGAGTGAACTTTAAATTTTGACTTGTTTAACATTTAATCTAAGAGATTTCTAAAATATTTTTCTCTATACCACATCTCATAATTTCAATATAAATAATAAGATAAATAGTCTTATTTTTTTTTTTTTTATTAATTTAAGAAAATTAGTTTAATCAATTTTGCAAAAAATAACTATTTCAGTTGAAAAAAAAATTGTTTAATGATTAGATAATCCCATTTCTAATATTATAATAAGAAAGTAGACAGAGAGACAATATATAAAAATTATAAAGTAATAATAATAATAAAAATGAAGATAAATTGTAAAAGTGGGGGCTATGTGGAAATATAGTTGGATAAAGGTGAGGATACAAGTAAATTAGGTAAGAATGAGATCCATTCTTTGTCGCGGTGTCACTTTCTACAAGATATGTGATAGTGATTTTCACACCCTCCATAACCTTTCTTTTTTTTTTTTTTTTTTTTTTTCTCCTTTTATTTTATTTTTCTCACAATTTTGTACCCTCTCCTCTCTCTCTATATTTTTATTATTAGTACTCTCTCTCTCTGTCTCACACACACACATATATATTGTTATATGAATTGAGTCAATTTTATTTTTCTTGCTATGCATAATTACATCCATGTCATCAACAATCATATTATTCATGCCACTTGAAAACAGAAAGGTTACTTTACTTTTTCATTAGGAGTGGCAAGGTAAAATTAATTAAGATTTATGGATAAATACTTTATTATTTGATTAAAAAATTTTAATTAATTTATATATTTTATATAATATTATCTCCGTGTCTTATTTTTTATTTATATATCATAATTTAATTATTTTATTTCTTAGTTTAAATTATATTTCATTTTAATTTGACAATAATACTCTCATTAAAAATATATTAAAAAATATAAAAATTAATTAAAATATATAAAATGTGAGAGAATTAAAAAAATAGAGAGATATTAAAATAATTAATGAATTAAAATAATAAAAAAATTAAAATAGTTAAAATATGTCAATTTTTTCTTAATAATTATGTATTTTATAATTAAAACATTTATTATGGATCGAATTGAGCAATAATATATATATATATAAATTGATAATAAAAATAATAAAGAATTTTGATTTGACTCATAAATACAATCCGAGCATATAGTTTACTCTATTTTATATGAAATTATGAAGAGTGAATTTATAAAGATCATTCAAAATAAATCAATATTGTCTATCAAGCTTGTTTTAACATTAAATAATAAAAAAAAAAGGGTTAAAATTTGAAGCCTATTTTTTTACATTTGAAAACAAATTACTTCCCGTAGACTATTAATTCAATAACTTATTGACCCTTTTTAGTGACAAAGACAACAAATAATGACATACTCATCTAAAACATCCTTGTATGTATTACATCTTAAGTTTCATATTAACTAATCGCATCATATTAATCCTAATTATTGATTAACTAAAACCAAATTAAATAATAGAATGTGTTAATCTTGATTTTAAAATAAAAATAATAAAAAATAGAATTGCATGTGTATGTATCAATGTCAAAGAAATATATAAATACTAAAAATAATAAATAAAAAGTAAAACAAAGGAGACAGAGAAGAGAAGTAAATAATAATAAAAGAAAGGGAAGCCAGAGAAGAGAGAGAAGAAGAAGAGTGGTATTACAGAGAGAGTAGTAGTTTAATGGATTTTGTGTGTGAGAGGGGACACCACCGTATCTACAAAAATCCTAAAAATTCGATTCAGTTTGCTTTAAAAAGCGAAGGACATATAAAAGGGTATTATATATAATATAAATCTATACATACAAAAAAAAAAAAATATAAAAAAAATCATAAACTCTTTGTTAATTACTATACTTAAACCAATTATTATTAATAATCAAATTTAAAACTCAACTCTTTCTGTCTGATTACTTGCTATTATTCAAAGAAGCTTTTCTTTCTTTCTTTCTACAGGTAATACCCATTGTTTTGTTTCTCTCTGAAAAGCATTTTGCCTGCTTGTGCTTCGCTGTGTGTGTTTCTTTAATCAATTTGCTTGTTCTTGATTTTTTTTTTTAAGAATGTAAATATTAAAGAAGAGCAGGGAACGTGCTCTCTGTTTGTCCTGTAGCTTTCTTAAGCAAAACTAATAAATTTTTAAATTTTTTTCACGCTTAGAGATAAAAATCATTAGTGTTGTTCTTTCTCTTCAGTTCTTTTTTTTCTTTTATTTTCTTTTTGATAGGAAACTGAATAATCTTTTCTTTGTTGTTGAGAGATAAAAAAGAAAGGCTGTCTTTGGAATTTGGGCTGTTTTACATCTTTTGAGACCCATGCTTGTCTCTAACAATTGAGTAACTCTTTTATTTTACAATTCTGGGCCTTTTCCCCCTTTTTGATTCTTGAAATGGGTTTTTATTTTGTTCAATTTTTCTGTTTTCTGTTTTGCTTGAATCACGCAAAACAATGCTATTAATGATAATTTACTTATAGTTAAGCTTAGCAGTATCTTTTTCTTTTTATATCAGAAAAAGGGTACCTGCAAATTTGCCAGTTCTTTAAAAGGAGCTTCTGTTATGCCCATACATGTCTAAGGGTGCATGTTGTGTTCTTGGGGACTTTCTTGTTTAGATATGAACTGGCTAACAGATAAAGAACAAGGAAAAAAATAAAGAAAAGCCAAAAACTTGGAAAAAGAAGAAGAAGAGATATTCTAGTTCTTGTTTAGTTCCTGTCCATGGCTGTTAAGCTGCAACAGGTCCACCACCATCATCACCACCACCATCACCACCACTCAGTAGCTGTAAAGGTGAATGAGCAGCAGATGGGGACAAAAAGGGGGTACACATTTATACAAGCCCATAGAGCTTGGCTTCCTAAATTCTTGTTGCTTTGGGTCATGCTCGTCGCATTTATTAGTTGGATGATATACAATGGCATGGATGCTGATAATAAAGTGAGGAGAAAAGATGTGCTTGGTAGCATGTGTGATCAAAGGGCAAGAATGTTGCAAGATCAATTTAGTGTTAGTGTTAACCATGTCCATGCCCTTGCTATTCTTGTCTCCACTTTTCATTACAATAAGAACCCATCTGCAATTGATCAGGTTTGCGTCTCTTTCCTACTCTTGAAACCCTGATTTTTGTTGTTCCAATCGTTATGTTTCTGTTTGGTTACTGACAAATGAGGTGTCTGCTGTTCTCTTCCCGGGCAACAGAACTAAAAATTCATTTTGATTTAGCCTAATAATGGTTCAAGGCTTATTCATCTGAGTTTTTATACTTGGAATTTTTGAATTTTCTTTTTTAAATTTGTTATCTATGTAATTGATCTCTGACAAAATGGAGGGATTGAAGTGAAAATGAATTTGGAAATTTTCAGCTGTTGCTATTTTGTTTTCACGATGCAATTTTTTGAAACTCGGTCAAATGTTTGACAAATTTATGAGGCATAACAATTTCTTTCTGAAAGAATCTGACTTTTTTTTTTTGTAATTTATTATCTAATTATGTATGCTGAAATTGTGTTTCTTGCAAAATATGTAGGAAACATTTGCTGAATACACAGCTAGAACATCATTTGAGCGGCCATTGTTGAGTGGGGTAGCCTATGCACAGAGAGTGATTGGTTCAGAGAGGGAGGAATTTGAAAGGCAACATGGATGGACAATAAGGACAATGAAGAAGGAGCCTTCACCTATTCGAGATGAGTATGCGCCAGTGATATTTTCTCAAGAAACTGTATCGTACATTGAATCTCTTGACATGATGTCAGGGGAGGTAAATCAAAATTACACAATCTGACTTTGATCTGGTTCTTTTGCTTATATTTTTTTCAAGTTCTAATATTATTACATAATCTGGTGTTTAATTGGGATTGAACCAGTAATATCGCCTCTGCATGTAGGAGGACAGAGAAAACATACTGAAGGCTAGGGCTACAGGGAAAGCTGTTTTGACAAGCCCCTTCAGGTTGCTAGGTTCTCATCATCTTGGTGTGGTGCTGACATTCCCTGTTTACAAGTCGAAGCTTCCTCCAAACCCCACAGTGGCGCAACGTATAGAAGCAAGTGCAGGGTATGTATGAAAAGCTTTGAATTTTGTCACTGCTTGAATTTTGATTAGACACATTAAAAGGTTTTCCATCTAAGTCATGGCTACTGACAATGATCTTAGCTGTTTAAAGTTATTGATCGGTTGGGAGTTGGGACATAATCCAGTTATGATTCTTCTTTTCAGTTGTTTTTCTTATTGTTCCATTTTCCTGCTGTAATGGTATCAGATGTCTTTTAATAAGTAACAAGAAGAAATTACTACATTCTATTCTTGTGACAAATTTTCAGCAATTTAAGATAATTCAGCTGTTCATTTTTCTGAAACTGTTCAATTAAAAAAAAAAAAACCCTTCATTACTCTATATTAGTGTTGATTCCTATTTTCTGTAATGGTGTGAGCCTCAGGCAAACCTTGCCCTTGACTGAATGGTTCTATTGCCTAAGATAATTGTTTGAGACCAGTTCTCTTTTGGATAAAGAGGATTATTGTCCTTGTTGATATAGGTGGGTGGGTTCAGAGAGGGAAACGGCTATCCTGTTTATGTGATCAAAACCAATGAGCTTCCTGTGGACCCGGAGAAAAAAACAGAGAGACAGGGTGGGGGGGCGTCCACTCAATTCATTTTTTTCCTAGTCTAGTTTGGCTTGCAATATTACATACTTTACAGTATGTTGGATGTCATAAATTGAGAGAAAGTAATTCATTTATTTATGTGAAATTTTTTTATGCCTTAATTTAATGCATAACATGGATTTCTACTTGAAAGCAGGTACCTTGGTGGAGCCTTTGATGTTGAGTCCCTTGTGGAGAATTTACTTGGACAACTTGCTGGAAATCAGGCAATTTTAGTGAATGTTTATGATGTGACTAACTCTTCTGATCACTTGATCATGTACGGTCACCAAAATCAAGATGGTGACATGTCTCTTGTGCATGAAAGCAAGCTTGATTTTGGAGATCCATTCAGGAAGCATCAGATGATATGTAGGTAAGTGCATCCAATCATTGATTAGTATTTGCATAACTGAAATTGTTCAGACTTTCAGCATGCAGATACTTATTAATTTGGATTTTGAACAGGTATCATGAGAAGGCACCAACATTATGGACAGCACTCACTACTGCATTCTTATTCTTTGTGATCGGTCTGTTAGTGGGTTATATCTTGTATGGTGCAGCTATTCATATTGTAAAAGTTGAGGATGATTTTCATGAAATGCAGGAGCTGAAAGTACGTGCAGAAGCTGCTGATGTTGCCAAATCCCAGGTATTTATTCAAACATAATTGTGAAGCACAACCCATTTGTCATTTCTAGTTGCAGCATCTTTTGACCTGAGTATCATTTATGTTCTTGATGCCAGTTTCTAGCTACTGTATCTCATGAAATCAGAACACCTATGAATGGCATCCTCGGTAAGACCTGATATCGCCTTTTTCTTTTGGAGTATAAGCATATTCTAGATGCCTGTACTTTCTTAATCAGCTATACGATCTATGTAATTTCAGGAATGCTTGCTTTGCTCCTAGACACTGATTTAAGTTCAACACAAAGGGACTATGCTCAAACTGCTCAAGCCTGTGGAAAGGCACTGATAGCATTGATAAATGAGGTGCTTGACCGTGCAAAAATTGAAGCTGGAAAGTTAGAGCTTGAAGCTGTCCCATTTGACCTTCGATCCATACTAGATGATGTTCTTTCTTTGTTTTCTGAGAAGTCTAGAAACAAAGGTATTGAGGTAAGTCGTACAGAATCACAATAGGTAAAAGTCAGTTTTAGTTTTATTTTCTGTTGTTGGCTGAAATTCTTGCTACAGAGGACATGAAACTTGCTTTAGTTGCAGCATTCCATATGGTACTTGTATTGTATTTTATTAAAAAATGAACCCCCAGGTACTTTTATCATTTTTTAAAACTGATATTCTGCCTTTTTCTTGTCTTTCTTTCCCTGGGACCTGATGTCAATGATGGCACTCATAATGTGTTGTCTCATTACCTCATCTCAAACATGGATTTGCCATTCCATGTGGAAGTACAGCTGGCTGTCTTTGTTTCTGACAAAGTTCCAGAAATTGTTCTTGGGGATCCTGGGAGATTCAGACAGATCATTACAAATCTTGTAGGAAACTCTGTCAAGGTCAGTAGATTGCTCCCACTGTCTCATTTTGTTATCCTGTTGAAACTGCAAGAATGTATGACTTGTCTCCTAATTTTGCTTCTCTTATCAATGTGCCAATAACTATATAATGTTTTTTGGTTTTTCCATAATTGTTTCTTCTCAATAATTTATATAACTAAGTGTTTTGACAGTTCACTGAACGAGGACATATATTCGTTAAAGTCCATCTAGATGAGCACGCTAGGTCCACGACATATGCAAAAGCTGAAAGTTGTTTGAATGGAGGATCCAACGAAAGTGTAGTAAAATCTGGTGCTCGTCAGTTCAAAACCTTAAGTGGTTATGAAGCAGCTGATGATCAGAACAGTTGGGAAGCCTTTAAGCATCTAGTTGCAGATGAAGAATTCCAATCTGATGCTTCATTAAATGTGCTGACCACTAATGAAGCTTCTGAGAGTGTTACTCTTGTGGTATCTGTGGAGGATACAGGAATTGGAATCCCCTTGCATGCTCAGGATCGTGTTTTCATGCCTTTCATGCAGGCAGACAGTTCAACCTCTAGAAATTATGGAGGAACTGGTATTGGTTTGAGCATCAGTAAGTGTCTTGTTGAGCTTATGGGTGGTCATATAAACTTTATTAGCAGGCCTCAGGTTGGAAGCACATTTTCGTTCACTGCTGTTTTCGGGAGGTGCAAGAAAAATACATTTAACAAAATGGAAAAGCGTAATTCCGAAGATCTTCCTTCAAGTTTTAGAGGATTGAAAGCTATGGTAGTTGATGGAAAACCAGTTAGGGCTGCTGTAACCAGATACCATTTGAAGAGGCTTGGTATCCTGGCTGAAGTTGCAAGTAGTCTCAAGGGGGCTGCTGGTGCCTGTGGTAAAAATGGTTCTCTGACATCTGGGTAAGTTCTTCCAAGTGATTTTTTTTTCATAGGCATTTCTAATTACTTGGGAAGAAATTGAAAGATTCAAATAAAATAACAAAAACGTATAACTGCAATTTGGCCCTTTATTGAAGGGGTTCGTATAGCTTTACCAGAACATTATTTAATCTCCAAAATCTACCACATAAAAATTTCAAATTTGAGGGCGTATCTACCCAGAAAAGTTTCCCCTTTTTAGATTTTCAATTTTCAAATATTTCCTAGGTAGGCTTTGTAGCAAGAATGCAACTTTAGAAGGAGAACATGTGTTCCTAATTATCTTTCAGGGAAGTCTTCTATGCCTCCTTTGAAGTCCTCTCTGCTTGATTCCAAAGTTGTTAGGGTTAGCTATATGGGTCTTTTTCCCCCATTCAGCTAGTTTAGGACTACTAATAGGATAAAAATACTGTATAATTTTGTAAGACAAAAATTAAACCAGGCAATTCCAATAAACCCTGGGAGCAGTCATTTCGTGGATTTAGAAATTCAGTGTTATTTTCATTGGTGGTATTTGTTTTCTAGTGCTTGCATGTGTGGAATTACCATTTTTGGACAGGGCAAGCAAAGAAAATGTGGCGCATATTAGAGTCTCTCCTGAATTATGGCGAGTGCACTTTAAACTGTGCCCAACTGTGGGAGTTTTTTCTAACGTGGATTACATAGCTGTAGCCTGTGCAATAAAGACCTGAACCATGCACCTAGTTGACTGGGATTGCCAGCTATTCTGTCTACAAGATTAACAAACAGAATATTTCTTGAGGAATCAATAAAATAAATCTATGATATGAATTCTATATTTATGTTTTGTTTACAGCTTGAAATATACATGATACAATATATTTAGTTTACTATTTTTCATTTTAATTGGCTGCAGTATCCAATCAGATATAATTCTAGTTGAGAAAGACTTGTGGATTTCTGGAGAGGATGGAGGTTCAGGCGTATGGCTACTGGACCGGAAACAGAATGGGCATGTATTTAAGTTGCCTAAGACGATACTTCTTGCTACCAATATCAGTAATGATGAATTTAACAAGGCAAAGGCAGCAGGTTTTGCAGATACTGTGATCATGAAACCTTTAAGAGCAAGTATGGTTGCTGCGTGTCTTCAACAGGTGCTAGGAATAGGGAAGAGGAGACCTCAAGGAAGAGATGTGCCCAACGGATCTTCGTTCCTTCAGAGTCTACTCTATGGCAAGAAAATTCTGGTGGTTGATGACAATATGGTAAACCGCAGGGTTGCTGCAGGTGCATTGAAGAAGTTTGGAGCTAATGTGGAGTGTGCTGAGAGTGGCAAAGCGGCACTAAAATTGCTTCAACTACCCCACAGTTTTGATGCATGCTTCATGGATATTCAGATGCCAGAAATGGATGGGTGAGTTTTCAAGATTTTGTTTGCGGGTTCTTATCAGTCACCAGTTATTCTCCCTGCATTGCATTCTTGAAACACCGAGAAATATACTAAAATGAAAAGCATATAGAATCTTTCGATTACTTCCCCAATTCTTGCAAGCTAAAGTTATTGATTTCTTATTCTTTTTGTCACATAATTCTTGTATGTGTGCATGTACTATTTTGTTTGTTTTGGTGAACATTTTTAGCTCCTGCAAGGTTGAAGCAAATGGACTGAGCAGGAGCTTAGAAGTTCTCGAATCTACCTAGTCCTAGTATCCCATGATTTTATGCATACCAAAAAAAATTGTTTCAAGTTCTCTGTTAAACTTCATTCACATGATTTGGTTTTCTTGAATTCTCCTTCCAGGTTTGAGGCAACCCGTCGTATCCGGCAGATGGAGAGCCAGGCAAATGATCAGGTAAATGGTCAATCTATGGTAGAAGAAGACCCCGGTCGAAAGGGTGAGTGGCACTTGCCGATATTAGCCATGACTGCAGATGTGATACATGCTACATATGATGAGTGCCTGAAATGTGGGATGGATGGATATGTATCAAAGCCCTTCGAGGAAGAAAATCTGTATCAGGCAGTTGCCAAGTTCTTCAAAGCCAAACCCATCTCAGACTCGTAACCAGATGTCTCCCTTGCCTCCTGCAAACCGGGCAAAATCTAAAATTGTAGAGTTTTATTGGGTTGAGCAGTACCAGCAATTTTCAACCATCTGCTGGTGTACCAATGGCCTTAAAATGGATGATGGATTATGGATGATGGTTTTCTTGGATTTTTATGATTCTTGATCAATGGTGATCGCAGGTTTGGGCAAATTATTTCTAACCAACTTCATATTAACTTGACTAGAATCAGAGTACATGTATACTACTACTAAAGGAGCCTTCATCCCCACTTGTATGTATAGGACCTAGAAGAGGGAGGGAGCAAAAGGTGTAAATCTCATAAATTTTTTGTTGTCTTGTTACTTGATGGAGTCCATACACCTTGATCTGTATTGTTTTCTGTTCTAAAAGACACTAAAATCAGTGAGCATTTCAATGATGAAGTGAAATTGCATATACACTTTGTATCCTTTGAATTTACATCTACGAACTGTCTTAGACGAAGACATTTTTTTTTTTGTTAATTGGGTTGAAACTCGAGTTTTTTAATTCTAGAGAGATTCTCTAACCATAGACCTAAAAGCTGGTAAGACTGGTGGTTTTTATTGAGTGTGTGGAAGAGGTAAAACCTTCACCAAATGGATGGGTTTTTCCACCAAATTTTGGCGATTTGGCCCAGCCCTAACTTCCGCCCGGTTCAAAACTCGGGATTTCTATTATATCCCTTACCTATTCCTATTCGTGTGTCAAAACTAATCTTACAAAGTTAATTTAATTACATTTTTGCCATCATTTTATGGTACGCATTTTTTTATTTTTTTTGTTGCAACTTGCCTCGATAAAACTTCCCCCTCAAAGTGGCATAATCGTACAACTATAGTCATAATATCATTAATTATTTACACAGCTTGCCATTTAGGTTTTTCCTTTTTTCCTTTTTCTTTTTCATCCTTATAACAATTTTTATATAAATTTGTATAACTTAAAAAATACGATTTATATAAAACCTTAGAAAAAAAATTAATAAAATTATAGGAATTATTGAAAAGAAAATTATACTGTTAATTTATGTCAAAATTGAGTTTTAATTATTTTATTCTCAATAAACAATTTTAATGGTAAAAAATATTACTTAAATCTTTTTGAATAAATGAATGGAAAATGTTAAAATTATTACTTGCATGTTTTATTATAATATTTATTACTAAATTTTGTACCATAGATAAAAAAAAAAAAAAAAAGTGCATTTTAAATTTAAAAATATTGAACACAAGGAATTATTCACGCTTTCCAGTTTGCACCTTCCTTCTTCTTTCATATTATTATTGTGAAAGGTACAAATAATTCACAATCTGAATACTTGTCTTTGTCTACAATATTTATTTTCAAATTTCCAATTTGTGTTATCTGAATACTTTTTTATTTATTTATACATATTAATAAAAAATGTTTATTTAAAAATCATTATTACACAAATATTAATTCTATTAAAAAAAATAAATACTTATTGAATAAATTAAGCCAAAATCAACTTCTCAACCAAAAAAACTATTTTTTTTCTTTTTATAAACTGTGTCAAACGGGCATTAAGTCCATGTGCGGGTCATAGACGTAATCCTGGTCCCCCAAAACTTCTCTCTCTATATATATATTAATAAAAAATATTTAATTTAAAAATATTTTTAATAATAATTTAATTAATTATTATTATTTAAATAAATATTGATTATATTAGAAAAAAATACTGATTGAATTAAAAAAAAAATTAACTTTTTCCCTTTATTTTACTAATAATTAGGAAACATAAAAGTCCAACAGCCATAAACTATGATTTCTTTTTTAAATTTTAATTTTTTATTAAAATCTAATTTGCTATTTCTAAAAAATTTTTACCATTCCTTTTTTTTTTTCTCAATTGTTTTCTTCTCCGATTCAAATAAAAAATTATTTTTTTATCATAATACACTTTATATATTTATCACTTCTTTATTTATAATATTCAAATTTCTTATTATAAAAAAAAAATTATTTTTCTACTAATTTTAATTCCTCTTAACAAAATTTTTTAGTTACGCCTCCACTCCATTTCACAAGTCTCAGGCTCAACAGTATATGATTTCAAGCATTTAAAATTTAATAATCTTTTTTTTTTCTTGGAACAAAAATATATAGTGTATGATAATGGTTACATTTCAAAATACTTCTGGAATCTTTTGCTATTTAGACTATTTACATTTGGAAGGTTAGGCTTAGGCAACATGGGAGAAAATGCGCAAGAAAAAAATGAGTTAGTCATATCATTATTTAAATTACGTCATATCATTAAGTCATGTCATATTTAAATTGCATCATATTAATTTTCTTTCATACGAAAGACTTAGACCTTTTTTTTTAATATTATGAAGAAAAAATTAATCCTAAACTTATTATTTAAAATAATATATATTTATTATTAAATTATATTTTCAAAAGCATCGATTTAATTTGAAAAATTATAATTTAATTTAATTAATTTAATATAATTTAATTGGTTTCGCTTTATCGCACTTAGACTTTTGTATATGTATATATATATATATATATATATATATATAGTAGCAATAAATGAGATAGTGTGGCCCACCCAGTAGCAATAAATGAGATAGTGTGGCCCACCTAGTATGGCCCACCCAGTCCCCCCTTGAATCCGCCGGTGTGTATATATAGACTATAAACAGAATACATATTACCAATCACTTTTATTTAGCCAAACAGAAGTAAATAATGGCAACTCTCAACCATATACATATTTTCTCCTTAATAACCCTACTGTTGTCTGTGTTCTGCTTCTTCTCAAAAGAAGCTATGGCAGACCAAGGCACTGCTACCTTTTACACTCCTCCATACGTCCGTAAGCTCTTCGTAAACTTTCATTCTTTAATCTTTAGCCTTTTGTTTCGATAGAACATGGAACGATTTGAAATAGTGATGAGATTTAAATTTAATAATGTGTAAATTTTCTTTAATTAACTGCCTATATGTATGCCTTTCTAAATTTCAATTCAATTAATATACATATGAATAAATGTCTAATCCAGTTGATTAAGTTGAGATTGTGGGACTTTCTTAATCTCAAGTTTAGGAGCGGACTGATGTGGAGGTTTGGGGGTATCGCCCCAACACCTTTCAAATTTAGTTATTTTATATATTTAATTTTTAATATATTTTTAAAATATAATATATTTGTCTTCGCAAAATTTTAAAATATTATATTAACCTTTTCAAAATTTTAAAATTAAATTTGATACTTACATATTTTTAAATATATATCATACCAGCCTTTCAAATTTTTTAAAATTTTCCTTTTAAATTATATATTTTTTTAAAATATATGCATTTGACCCTTCAAATTTTTAAAATTTTATCTATTACATTTCTTCTTAATATATATATTACATTTCTTCTTAATATATGTCTATATATATATATATATATATATATAATATCTTAAATTTTAAAATTTTATTTATTATCAATGTATTATTATATTTATATATAAATAAATATTTTATAATATAATAATAATAATACTAAAAATTTTAAAATTTTGTATATTAATCTTAAAATTTTGAAATTTTTTTTATCCATAATTATTTTAACCTCCCAATTCTTAGAGTCTAATTTTGTGCTTACGCAAGTTCTAATATCCTCTTTGTACGAGGAATATTTGGATTTATTTCTAACTTGTATTAAATTATAGTATTTTTAAGTTTGATATTTAATATTTATAATTGATATATGCATTGTATTAATATAATATAATAACATTATATATGCAGCATCTGCTTGTTATGGGTATTCAAGTGAAGGTGTAATGATTGCGGCTGCAAGTGCTGAAATATGGGATAATAAAGCAGCTTGTGGAAGAAATTACAGAGTGAAATGCCTAAGTGGAACCAACCAAGGTGTCCCCCACCCCTGCAATGGTAACACTGTGGTTGTCAAAATTGTAGACTACTGCCCCCCACCAGGTTGTAAGGGTACCATTGACTTGTCTCGGGAAGCTTTCTCCTCCATTGCCAACACTGATGCTGGAAAGATTAACATTTCCTTTGAACGGTAAGCAACATATGCACGTACATTTAATTAATTTAATTAAGTTTTCACTGGATTTTAATTCACAATATTACAAATTTTGAGATAACTTTAATACTATGAACTCATATTCTATATCAAAATTTGACTTAATTAAAAAAAAAAAAAAAAGAATTTGCGCCACTGACCGTAATGACCAAGATTTAATTCTTGAAATAAGTATATGAAAAAAAAAAATTTCAATACACCAATTAAATTTAGAGTATGTTGTTCAACTCATTTGAAGACTGGATTTAATTTCAATAAATTTGAAATACTGTCAATCAAATTAAAAAAATAATAATAAAAGAAATATCAACTCAAGTAAATTAAATTTTTATATGGATAGACTCTTAGGCTTTTTTTTTATTTATTTTTCACTATTTATTTCAGTTCAAATTTTCTATCTTATTATTTATTCCATTTTCTGATTCATATATTTCTTTAAGCGTCAAATTATTTTGTTTAATATTTTAACAGTTAATATTTTTTTATATATAATGTGTCATTAAAAAAATAATATGAGACAAAAAATAAAATAAGAGATTCTGAGTATATTTAATATACATATAATTTTTTTTGAGTTAATTGTGTGTTTTTTTTTTTTTAAAATACAGGGTGTGAAGAGGCAAAAAAAAATATTTTTACATTGACGTAAAAATAAGGTGTACTTAGATATTGGATATATGTCATAAATATATGAATATAATTATATTTATAATTATGAGACAATCACTGTAATTTAAATAAATAAGATTGATGCTTTTGTAATATGAATATTAATAGTTATGAGAAAATAAAGATGGGTGTTTTCTTCCTCTTGGAGAAAACAGGTAAATTTTATCATTATACTCCAAGTTTAGTAGTGGTTGAGCTATGAACTCTAAAAATAATAGCGAACATTGAATAATTTATAAATTTCTGATAATGAATTTATAGTAAATTTTAATTTTTTACCAACAAAACCTTTAAATTTAAAGGTTAATATAAACAAATAAATAAATAAAGGAATAAAATATAACTAAATTGTTAAATACATGAGAGATTTGAGTTGGACTCACACATTCGATAAATATGATATTTGCATTCTGAGCCCAATACAGGTTGGTTAGTTTTTACGGGAGTCTGATTTTTTGGGCCGAGCCAGGCCGGAGAGATAAGAGTTAGCGGCTGGTGGTGATGAGTTGATCATGATTAACAAATAATAATGGGAAAATTGAGACAATAAAGCTGTGCAAATCAGAAACCTGAGTGCCCAATTAACATTGTCAGATATTGCCGGAAAAGCTGACAAATATGCTAAGAACCATTAGCAGCATAGATTTAGTTAGTAAAATCTCCGGAAATCTTTAATTAACCACATCAAATAAACGCGGGCATATCTGTGAATAAATTATTCAATAATTAATGAATTAAGTTTATTTCAGCTAAATATTTTTAAAAAGAAATACTTGAAGAAGATGTTTTTCTCAAATTTAATTTCACTATTAACTACTGAATTATCATAAAATTAGAATGTTGTAAGCAAAGTTTAATTTATAGTAATAACTTTTAATTTTGGCTTTATTTATTTCTAATATGATATTTCATTAAAAATTTAATAATATTAGAGAAAATAAAAGGAAATCGATCTTATTATATAACTCGTCTTACAAATAATTTTTTTTAACTGTATTTCAATAAGATTATCATCCCCGTATTGTACTCTAAATAACAAAATGTTTTATAATTTTTAATTATTAAATATTATTAAGGATTTATATGAATAAATAATTATTTAAAATGAAAAAAATATTTAGTTTTTATTTGAAATAGGAATTTCAAATAAAATATAACTTTTATGTATATATATATATATCATAAATTGTTATTTTTTTTTTTATTGAGATTGAGTAATGGTATAGTAAATCAGTTTTACAAATTTTATAAAAGCCTAATAATATAGTAAATTAATTTATTGTAATTTTATATTTGAAACATAAATTTAAATATTCAAATATTTTAAACTCACAAATTAATATTATTTCATTTTTTATCATAAAATTTTTGGTAAATTTATAAATAAATTAATTACAATTGAAAAGGAAAAAATCCAACTTTAATAAGCAAGTCCAAGCCAACCCATTATTTTTTTTTAAAAAAAAACAAAAAACAAAAAAAGAACCTAGTAATTGTTTTTCGTGGACCCACTCATCATTGCATGACCTCACAAGCAGGGGTTGAACGGGTAGATGTGTATAAAATATATTAATTTTTATTATATAGATTTTTTTTAGAGTTTAAAAATTTTTTGTAAATTTTTTTAAAAATTATAATATTATAGTATTTTTTATAATAAATCCAATGATATATTTTTTATATAAAATAAAAATTAAATGGATTCAAAAAATGCAATGTAAGTGTATTAAATCTAAACCGTTAAATTATAATGATTTAAATTTAACATATTTCTAAGATATATTTTTAGATCCATTTAATTTTTATTTTGTACAAAAAAATATCATTGGATTCGTTATAACAAATATTATAATATTATGATTTTTAAGAAATTTTATAAAAATTTTTTAGTTCTAAAAAAAACTACACAGTAAAAACTAATGTGTTTTTAATACATCAGCTCCACAAGTTGGCACATTAGCTTTCCTTAACCCCATAAGTAAGGAATTGAGGGGGCAATTGTGTAAAAATATATAACAATATGTTACATTTTAGCTATTTATAAAATTTTTTAAAAATTATAATTTAATAGTGTTTGATGTAATAAATCTATTAATATATTTTTTTATGCTAAATAAAAATTAAATGGGTAAAAAAAATATATTATAAATTTTATATATCTAACGGTTTAAATTTAACGTATTTATAATATATTTTTAATTAACATAAAAAAAATTAAATGGGTAAAAAAAATATATTATAAATTTTATATATCTAACGGTTTAAATTTAACGTATTTATAATATATTTTTAATTATTTATTTAATTTTTATTTAACATAAAAAAATATATTAATAAATTTATTATTAAATTATAATTTTTATAAAAAATTATAAAAAAATTTAAATAGTTAAAATTTGATACATTAGGACCCCTCAACCCAACAAGCAGGTGCCAACTGTTACCCTCTTCCCTTAATAAATAAATAAATAAAACAATAAAACAAAATCTCCAGAAAAAATTTCTTTTTCTGTTGTCTCTCTCTCTTGAATCAAAAGTCTGCTTGGCAAAGCCAACTTTTTTAAAATTTCACTCTCAATCTCCGCCGCTACCTCTGCCAATCACCACCGTCCCTCCTTCCAAAAAGCACTAACCTTTTTGTCTTCTATCTTCATGCGCGTATGAACCATTGAAACCCCATTTTTCATTTTCTTTAATTTCTCTCACTCACTCTGTACTTTTCTCTAAAATCTTTTTTCCCTCACTTTCTCTCTGATTTTTATTTTTTTCCTCAAGAAAATGAAGCAACGCCATCTTAGTCATACCTTTACTCCTCTGTTTCTCCTTCTCTGTCTCCTATCTCTTGTAAATTCTCAGCAAAACGGCGACGCAGCTGTGATGCTTAAACTCAGAGATAGTCTCGGTAACCCATCAAGTATTGGGTGGTCTGGTTCTGACCCATGTAAGTGGACCCATGTGAATTGCGACTCCAGTAATCGGATTACCGCTATCCAAATCGGAAAGCTGAATTTGGAGGGAACTCTCCCGTCAGAGCTCAAAAATCTAGCTGCTTTACAGCGTCTTGAGGTAATGTTCAATAATTTAACGGGTCCAGTACCGAGTCTATCTGGGTTAAACTCGCTCCAAGTTGTTTTTTTACATAGAAATGGTTTCGCTTCATTTCCTGCCGATTTTTTCAACGGAATGAACTCGTTAACGACGGTGAGTTTGGATTACAACTCTTTTCAACCCTGGGTGATTCCGGCTAGTCTTAAAAGTGCCACGAACTTGAAGGATTTCTCTGCTAATGGAGCTAATATAATTGGCACAATTCCTGATTTCTTTAACAATGATGTGTTTCCTGGATTGCAAAGTCTGCATTTGGCGATGAATTCTTTAGAGGGTGAATTGCCTGGGAATTTTTCACGGGCGCTGTTGATTACTTCACTCTGGCTTAATGACCAAAAACTCAATGGCACAATTGCTGTGTTACAGAACATGACTGGTTTAACCGAGATTTGGTTACATGGGAATCAATTCACTGGTCCATTACCAGAATTTACAGGGTTTGATGAGTTACAGAAATTGAGTTTAAAGGATAATCAGTTCACGGGTATTGTTCCAGCTTCACTGGTGAGCCTTCCCAGTCTCTCCGTTGTCAATTTGACTAATAATCTGCTTCAGGGACCAATACCAAATTTTCCTAGCTCTGTTCATGCAGATATGACCTCTGGGTCTAATAGATTTTGCACTTCTACTCCTGGTGGTTCCTGTGACCCTCGTGTTAATGTCCTGTTATCAATTGCCAAAGATTTTGGGTTCCCTGCTACTTTAGCTGATAGTTGGAAAGGAAATGACCCTTGTGTACAATGGAAAGGGATTTCATGTTCACCTGGAGGAAACATTACAGTTATCAACTTTCAGAATATGGAGCTTACTGGTACAATTTCTCCAGAGTTTTCGTCGATTCCTTCATTGAAGAAATTGATTTTGTCAAATAATTTTATTAACGGTACTATACCAAATGAGCTTACAACTCTTCCTAGTCTTGATTTATTGAATGTTGCAAATAATAGTCTACTTGGTAAGATACCCAATTTCAAACAAGGGCAAGTGGAGGTGATCACTTATGGTAACCCTGATATTGGGAAGGATAGCAGTAGCTTATTTCCCCCTGGTACAACTCCTGGGAGTACTCCCCGCACACCTTCTAGTAAAGATGGAGGTAGTGCTTCTGATGGAAGTGGCAGTACGAATTCTGGTACAGTGAAGATTGTGGGCTCTGTAATTGGTGTTGTTTGTGGGCTGTGTGTTGTTGGGTTGGGCGTCTTTTTCTATAGTAGGAAACAGAAACGATACCATAAGGTGCAGAGTCCGAATATGATGGTTATTCATCCCCGCCATTCTGGGGATCAGGATGCAGTGAAGATCACTGTTACCAAATCAAGTGCCAATGGTGTTGCTGAGAGCTATTCTGATAGTGGACCTAGTGACATTCATGTGGTTGAAGCTGGGAGTATGGTGATTTCAATTCAAGTTTTGAGAAATGTGACTAATAATTTCAGTGTGGAGAATATATTAGGAAAAGGCGGTTTTGGGACTGTTTACAAGGGAGAACTGCATGATGGGACAAAAATTGCAGTGAAGAGAATGGAATCAGGAGTGATGAGTGAAAAGGGTCTGTCAGAGTTTAAGTCAGAGATTGCAGTCCTCACTAAGGTCCGACATCGTCACTTGGTCGCCCTTCTTGGATATTGCTTGGATGGAAATGAGAGACTTCTTGTTTATGAATATATGCCTCAGGGAACTCTTAGTAGATATCTCTTTGATTGGAAGAAAGAGGGGTTGAAACCACTTGAATGGACTAGAAGATTGACTATTGCCTTGGATGTTGCCAGAGGGGTTGAATATTTACATGGACTTGCTCAACAAAGTTTTATTCATAGGGATCTTAAACCTTCCAACATTCTTCTTGGAGATGATATGCGTGCCAAAGTTGCAGATTTTGGACTTGTTCGCCATGCTTCTGAAGGGAAGGCTTCAATTGAAACAAGACTAGCTGGAACTTTTGGGTATCTTGCACCGGAATATGCAGGTAACTTATTTTTTAAATTTCATGCTTCGTTTATGTGCTTGGAGCATTATATTCTTCATTGCATTTATTATAATGTAAAAAAGGATGATGAATTTGAATATCAAAGTTTGTGCCGGGAGCAGTAAGAGTAAGACAAACATTTTACTTTGAGAAGAGCAGAAGGCACCACAGTAAAATGAAAATCGAAGGGGAAGAGGAAACTACATATTGAAATTCAACGCGATATCTATTTAAAATTTCTCCTTTCTTTTCTTTATGGTTTTAAAACTGTTTTTTTTTATGTAGGCTTTTAATTGTTGAAGTATGGCATAGCTGATTCTTTTTCAATAAGGACAAATCTCTTTCTTGAAAGGACAATACGTACTGTGTTAATGTCTGAAAGTAAATTTATCAAGTTAGGAAAATATAATAACCTGATGATTGAGAAAGAGGATGGTTAAGCATTCAACATTGCAATAGTAGAAGGGCACTCTCCATGTACATATTTCAGTAGTATCCCTGTCATCTTGAGTTGATGGTCTATAAGTGATTGCAAATATCAAACATGATTGTTGCCATGGATAAGGCTTTTTTATTCAACTCAAAGATGAGCTTTAAGATGCCTAACTATAATTTTTTTAATGTCTTGGCAGTGACTGGACGAGTAACTACCAAAGTTGATGTGTTTAGTTTTGGTGTTATACTAATGGAGATGCTCACAGGAAGAAAAGCGCTTGATGAAACCCAGCCCGAGGATAGTTTGCACCTTGTTACTTGGTTTCGTAGGATGCACATCAAGAAGGAAACATTCCGTAAGACTATTGACCCAACTATTGAGCTTGATGAGGAAACCCTTGCCAGCAGTAGCACAATTGCTGAGCTAGCTGGTCATTGTACTGCAAGGGAACCCTACCAGAGGCCAGACATGGGACATGTGGTCAATGTTCTTTCCTCTCTGGTTGAGCTATGGAAACCTGCCGAACCCGATAATGAAGACATATATGGGATTGACCTTGAAATGACTCTGCCTCAGGCACTCAAGAAGTGGCAAGCAATTGAGGGGAGCCATTTGGATGCCTCATCGTCATTCACTATCAGCGGGGATAATACGCAGACCAGTATACCCACTAGGCCATCTGGCTTCGGTGATTCATTTACATCATCCGATGGACGGTAAATGAAGGAAATAAAAAGTTAGGGTATGGTGAGGTGCCCTGCTCCTGCTGCTTTTTTTTTTTTTTTTTTTTAAGGTTTTCCTCTCTATGCATATTTTGCTCATGTTTTCTTTCCACCCCTTGTAGGTTAAATATTTTCATTTTTCTGGTGTTTTTAAGAGGCTAGGAATAACAAATAGATGGGTGCTCTTTAAGAATGAGATTATCTTTATTTGTCATCTTATCATTTCATTTGTTTCTTTTTATGTCTACTTGGAATCTGATTCTTATTTAGTTGAGCTTTCCTCTTTTTATGTAAGAATCCTTCTTCCTTGCAAAAAGCTCTGTATTGGAATCAATAGTTGAGTAAGATCCTATTTCACAAAGGATATGCTAAGAACCATCTCTTTTATATATTTTTTTTCTTTATACCTGTGTGGCATAAATGGATTTGAAAATGATAATTTATTTTTTTAAAATTTTTTGAGTGAACATGAGTATTTGCTGCTAATGATGAAAGTGCAATTGCTATATCTTATGCATGTGAGTTCCCAATTTTACATGTTATTATCACTTGCATTGCCAATGGTCATTAGCAGATAAAAGTGGGTCCCAGTTTGATACGATGTGGGATGAGCTAGTCAACCATAGCCATTGATCGGTTCACAGATGTGAAATAACCATAATCTATCAATGCATCATCAAGTCATAATAAAGAAATTCTATGT
Source organism: Aleurites moluccanus (assembly GCA_948193065.1). Lineage (NCBI taxonomy): Eukaryota > Viridiplantae > Streptophyta > Magnoliopsida > Malpighiales > Euphorbiaceae > Aleurites > Aleurites moluccanus. Next base: position 19,518 of record CANXYC010549094.1, on the reverse strand, counting down.
ATATCTTGTTCACGGTGTTTTAGGTGGAGTGGAAAGGATGATGTATAACAAACCTATAAATAAGATTGAGACAATCATGGACAGCTTATCCTTTGTCTCGAAATGTCTGATCAAAAAATAAGGTTGTTAACATAGAAACGAAACAAATGAATGCCACATGTCAGACATTGAGTGGCTGTATTATATGCTTGCCAGCTGCTGATCTTTTAATATGATGCTTACCAAATTGAATATTCTCCGATTATACTTCTAGATAGTGACTACGTGGATACATCTCTCATGTCTTCTTCTTAGTAGTGATCATTTATTTTTAGAGTCAATAATATTATATTATCTTATATTATTTTTAAGTAACATTGTTGATTTTTTTTTTTAAATATTAATTTTATCAATTTGAATATGCCATCCGCTATTAAAATAATTTTATTTTATTATTAAATTAAGATACCAATTAATAATATTTTGTTAAGTCAATTACCATTTGTTTTTATTTTGGTTGCCTGCTAAGCCGGGTATTCAGCCACAGTTTCTGCTTAATTTATTTTCAAAAAAATAGTTGGACGGATGTTGGCCCATTGGATTTATTATTATTATTATTTTTGAATAATTATTGATCATGATTCTATTTTGTTTATGGACAATTGAAACATTTAATTGTATTTGAAATTTTTTTTAAACGTTTTGTCTGGTGCTATGTAGATGAAATGAAGAAAAATTAAATAAAAAAAATGAGTTTTTTTAAAAAAATTTTATATTATTTGGTTCTTTTATTTGATAAGTGAGAGAATTCAAATTCAACACTGACTTTCTCTTAGAGATTCAACAGTCATTTGAATCCTTGATTACAAGACTATTCAATAACATTTTCCTTCGCAAGATACACAAGAATAGAGTTTTGTTAATTAGAGGGACATGCTACGGTAACACTTATTATAAGACTTTTTAGTTTCAGAGATCAAAGGTAAACCTTTCCATATTGTTTTCATCTAACTCTAATTCCTCTCCTCCATCGATTTTGCTTCATGTCATTTCTTACTCTATTGCTTTACCGTGTTGATTTGCAAATTGAAGAAGGATTTTGAGCAATCGCACATAAATTTTGTGATAGCCAAGAGATTAAGCTAACTCAACTTATCATTTCCTTTCATTTCTCTTTTTGCTCCTAAAGCCTTAATGGGGGAAATCTCATTTACTCTGATTTCTTTTCTTATTAGGCAACTAAATGAATGGAATTTCTTCAATTTTTTTTCTTTCCATTTCACTCAAAAGAAATATAAATGAGTGTTTGAAAAGGTTTTTTATGTCGCTATTAATATTTTGATTTTTAATAGTTGGATTAAATTAATATGAATTTTTTGTTTCATTTGGTGTCTCATCTTTTATCTCATATATTTCTTTATATGCTACATTAATTCTTTTAAAAAAAAAAATTTAGCAGTCAATATTTTTTCATAAATAATCAGCGCCGCGCATAAAAAGATATATGAGATAAGAAATGAAATATTAAATGAAATAAAAGATTCGACAGAAATCAAACTTATTCGTTTTAGTCATAGTTGCCAGTTTTAAGTAGTTGTTACTTTGTCTAACAATTGTTGTTTTTAAAAAATTTAATTTGAAATTTTTAAAAATAATTATATTTATTTAAATAAAAAAAATTAACATCTATTATAAATAGTTAAATTAATCGGATTTCAGTTCATTTGTATAAGTGATAAAAATTAGGCATGATGATAAATACTCATCTGCTCCAAATGAATAGTTATTTAATCTACTTAAATAATTAATCATTTTAAATAATTGAATATTTTAATTTAAATATTTATACTTTTTTTTTTCATTAGATCTTATGGCATCCGCTCCTGCCTTTTTTATAAATTTCACTATAAAAGTGAGAAATTGACAAGATAAACGAATGAGAGCATTTAAATTTCCATTAAAAAAATACATCAGTATTTTTAGAAAAAGTATGAAGAAACAAATTAGATTGGATGTGATTGTATAATTTTTCTTTCGTATTTTATGAAGTGAAAACAAATTTTATTGGATGTGATTGAGTAATTTTTCTTTCGTATTTTATGAAGTGATTGGCTGTAACAGATGATCATTTATATTGAGATATGGATAATAGTGAGAATACATTAGCCACACTTTATTGACAAGCTCTATACATTACTATAAAGGTTTTGTAAATATTGGTTATGGTTTTGGAGTTTTTGGGTTAATCTCAAAAAATGTATACATACTTATTCTAGAAGCATGGTAAAGCCATATATTTGGTTGGACAGGAAAATTCCATTAATGCAATTTTTGGCTTGAAGCTTCATTTGTGCCAAGGAAAAATGTCCCTTTAAAAACAAAGAATATTGAAAAAAAAAAGGGATGGATATATTTAAATTAGTGATTAAAATTGTTTTGGAATTAGTCAGGGCATAACTACAAGGCCCTTTGCCAGAGCCATGGCCTCCCAAAATTTTAAAGTTTATTTTTTCTCCCTATAAATTTTATGAATTTTTTAAAAAATAGATGTATTGGCATTTACAAACATAAATTTTTTCATTTTTATTTTGACCTCTAATTTTTTAAGTTTAGTTCCGCCGAGAATGAGTGGAATTAGGGTAAGTGTTTATAAAGATTAAAATTCTTTTGATTTTTGACAAATTAATATAAGTTACGAAAAGTTTTAAACAAATATTGGGAGAGAGAGAGAGTCACATGCAACAATCCCTATCTTAAATCTTTTCTTTCTTTTGGAATTTTTTTTTTTTTTAATTGATCAAGAATTGAACAATTGTGGGCCAAGTATTTTCTGATTATTTGTATGCATCATGAACAGGAATTGGTGCTGGTGTTTTCAGGGGGTCCAAAGGTTACATGCGAATGTGATATTGATATTTATACTGATAGAGAAGTCTATTGGTCCACATGTGTTTCTGTTCTTTTTTTTCTCCTTTCTAAACTGCAAATGTTTTTCTGTTTGAATTTTTGAATTTAGGTAAATATTTATTATGAATATGATCACACAACTTGAATAGTTTCTTACTGCAAAAACTCAAGGGTTTGTTTCAATTTTATATCAGAGAGCTTAAATTAACCCTAGTAAGGGCCAAGGGGTAGATTACTTGCTGCTAAAATTGTAAGTGCATTAAATTCTACATATCTACCCCTAATAAGAGTTCAACTATTTTCATGGTTACTGAATTAAATAGAAGAGCAAAAACCAACAAGAAGAAACTGAGGCCATTGATAAGAATAATAGTCTTAGCAAATTAATGGCAAGACCAAGTCATTTTATTTCTTATTTATTACGTACAATGACTTATTGACTTGTTTGTCTTAGCAAATTTCCTTCTTCCAAATGGAAGTAATAATAAGCTGTATTATTTCATAAAGGCTCTGTTTAATACAGCAAGTTTCACAGCTAATCCTTCATTCATTCCATACTTTTTCTTTTGTCGTAACTTCTTTAATAAGTTGTAAACTTTGATTTGAAACCCAAGAAACCAATCTCTCATTCAAAGTAAATTCAAAGTAAACCAATCTCTCATACAGAGTATAGTATAGCACACATTTAGACTTGTTCATAACTCGGGAATAGTCTTATTGTTTATATTATATAAATTATAATTGATTGATTTTATATACTAATCTTACTGATTTGTTTTGAAATATAATCTTATATTTTGCATTACCAAATAAGTACTATTTTATTACTAAATTATTGGTACATAATAGTATATATTTTATTGGGAGAGGCTTCAGACGGCCCAATTTGAGTGTCCGTTTATGTTTATACCATTGTTTAGTTGTTAACTTGTAACAAAGAGAGAATTGGGCTAAACTCTAAAAGAATATTAGAAAAATATTTCTCTGCACATCTTTCTTGTATACATTCACTTTCAATTTATATTATTTCCAGTTTACTCAAATCTCCTATTAGACGAAATACAAAAACTTGAAACATTTGGATTTGGTTTATTTCAAGATGTTATTTTCCTATATCAAAATATACATTAAAATTCTGAATTTCTGAACTTTGACCATTTCCCATATGTGAATATATGACTACTTTCAAATAATAATATAAATAAAATAAAAATTTGTTCAACACCCATGATACTCTGCAAGTTTGGCTCTAGAAAGTCTTCCAACAAAGCAATTTTTTTTTGGTCGTATAACCAATTGTATGCCCGTAATATATAATTCGATATTGTCAATATTTTAAATTGGGGTGCTAGTTTTTGACCTTCAATCTTCTTAATATTTCCTACTAATTTGAATGATTAGTTTGATAAATGGGTCGAAATGATCAAAGCTTGGAGTTGGAGAATATCTTCTATACGATTCAAATTCAAAGGCCATGATTTAACTTATCCATCATTTAAATCTACTAGTATAAATAATGTGAAACCAATAATCATGATTAATACAATCTTAAACAAATAATAATAATGATTATTAATTATCCATCCCTCATTTCTACTTAATATCCAGTTAAATTATAGTGTTTTACTTAATTCCTATTTTGTGGTTATGAAAAATGAAAAACCTTTCTCCTGTGATAGGAATTCAATTTTCACTTATACAATCTTTCTATAACAAAATGTATATTCTCTTATTTTATAGAAGTCCTAAAACTTAATAGTTGTGAATTTATTACTACTAGTATCCATACAATCAAACTTATTAAGAAAATATTGGGAAGCAGATTAAGACTTGGCAATCATATTTTGGAAGATCTCCTCTGGTATTCTTAGTCTATTACTGTATGTTTCCTTTGTTTATTGTTCATGTTTATCAGAAAAAAATATATATAAAAATTAATATGTGGCATATAATAATAATAATAATCAAAAAATATTTTTTTAAATTAACAGTTTTACTCATTAACATGATTAGAGAATATCAAAAACAATTGAAATTGATATTTCTCTTTATAAGTATATGATTAAACAATATCATTTACAATGTAAATAAAGGAATGATATTTTCTTATTTTTCTCTTAAAGAAATAAATAATGGTACAATTACCCTTTGTGATGGACAGTTGATTTTTGACCATAAGAAAGCTACAAAAGTTTATTATTGTTTAAAATTAAATTAGCATAATGTCTTTCATACCCAGCAAATGGATCTTGTGCTGGTTTGAAATTTCTAGAAAACCCATTAAATTTCCCATAACGAAGGGTCCAATCTTTGGTGCATTGACTTGGTTATAAATAAGAGTCCAGAGTTTAAATTTTCTATTTTTAATTAATAATGTTTAAATATCAATAAAAATCAAATTCAAATAAACCAATAAATATAAATATAAATATGTATATATTCACAAATGAAATTGACATTCTTTGGACAATTGAGTATAAATATAATGTAAACAAGTATTTCCATATATTATTGTCTTAAAAATAGGAATGAGTAAAAAAAAAAATGGTATAATCGAAAATCAAATCAAATCAAATTCAATTCAATATGTTTAATTTAATTAATTTTATAATTTGATTCAGTTCGATTTAAATTTTTATAAATTTTGATTTTTTAAATTCAATTTAATTTATATTAAAAAAATTTAAAATAATCGAACGATCTTAATTATATATATATATATATATATCATTACTTATAAATTTTTTATTAAAAAATTAAATTAATTAAATCGAAATAACCAAATTTTCTCCTTTCAAATTCTAAGGAATCATGTTTAGGTGTCCCTAAATAATAATTTTTTGAGTTCTAAGTTCATAATTAAATAACTACTCAATTATTGGAAAAAATATTAGCTGAATTTAATTCATTAAATCAGATTATATTAAATAATAATTATTTTATGAGATAAATTTTAATAATTAATTATTTAAATTATTAAATATATATTGATATACCGTGGAAATATATTGATTTTGGAGTGCTTTAACCATCTCATTAACAAAAAGAAATAAAACATGAATGCTTGTACTGATCTATATATTAGAAATGAGAAGCTTCAATGGAATACAAAAGTTGATGTGACTTCTTGTTGCAGACTTGTATCATACCTATTATGCAAAATATCTTTTGATTATTATGTTCTAATAATTAATTAAGCTCATGTTATATAAGCTAAATTATAAACTTCAAGTGTTAACATTAAATTAAGGTGCTTATAGTGCGTGTAGAAAGACTGATATATTATTATATATTAATTTGTTTTCTTTCTAACTTTTTGTTTCCTAACTCCTAAGAGCAAATAAAATTATAAAGTATATTGCATTAATGCATTGAATACATGTTTTGCAATACAGAAAATAAAAACTTAAAATTCTAAAATTCTAAAATTCATAATGTAAAGAAAATTTAGCTTGATCAAGACAATTTCTTTAAAGAAATTTTATTAATCCAGACAGTAATTGCATTTAAACTTTAATTGATCACAACAAGACATCCCTCACAAGCATCATGAATTATTCAAATCCAAGATAGATAGCTATAGATAGATTTTAGTTAAACATAACTATAAAATTTGCAAGAGAATTTTGATGAATATGAGCAATATATCTCCAATTGTGTGTGTATACAAAAGTATGCATTTTAATTTTATACATCAATTGAACTTTGAATAAATCAAAAAGGCCTTTTTAGTTCCTTGAAATCTGAAGAATCAATACATTCCAATTTCACCCTATGAGGATTCAACAATTTCAATAACTTGGTTGCTTTCTCCTTTGTTCTTTCACGACAGCCAACTTGCAATAGCAATAATAGCTTTTGAAAAGCACCCACTTGAAGAGCCTCAACAAGAACACTTGTTCCTTCTTGTCTCTTCTCAATCTCCCCTTTGCAAAGCTTCCATAAAATAGAAACAGAGAAATCTGTTGCCAAATCTGAAACTCTGTGTATTTTCTTGACTATAATTGGGATTGTTAGAAAATGATCATAAACCTTCTCTTTCCCTTCATCACAACTACAAATTCCATCAATAACCCCCAAAGCCTTTTCACATGTGCTTCTTTCAGCATCTATAAGCATCTCCATTAGCAATGAGACCAAACCCATTTCTACAAATTTGGTAATAACCTTTAAATTTATAGGATTTGTAGTAACCATTTGATAAATAGTCACTAGTGAAGCTTTGGTAGCAGTTGGACAAATGGGTTCTTTTATTAGCTTAAATAAAGCTTCAATAGCTCCTTCAATTCCTGATAAAATCTCAAATTTTCTATTATCGGACGAAACATTAACAATCTCTTTAAGTACCAAAACCGAGTTTCTTCTCCTTGACAAATCTCCACCTTTCAAGAACCAAACTAAGCAATTCATAGAAATAGATGAACCAAGAAAATTCTTGGCTTCTCCATCAATTGGAAACATTAATGTCAAACTTGACAATATTTCCTCCAAAGCAGCAGCATTTTCAATAAAAGAAGTTCTTGAAAACTCTTCAAAAGCAGAGCATAATACATTAGCTGTTCCATTACCCACAATGCATTTCTTGTTTCTTTCACTTTCTTTCACTAGTTTCTTGATCTTAGCCACCAAATTTTGACACTCAATTTGATCTCCTCCTTTGCAAGCCAGAGTAATCTTCTCCTGAATCTCCAAAACCTCAATAGAACTGACAGGAATTCTAGGCGTAGGGATTCTCTCAATCCCATAAGACTTATTCTCCACACACCAATTCTGAATCATTTTTCTTATTGTATGGTTTGGTATAGGCTCAAGACTCCTCAATACCTGATTGGTAATAGGGCATGTCACATTTCCATTCTCTATCCATTTCTCAATACTCTCACGATCATAAGTTATTCCAGTTGATAAAGTCACCGGATCTTTCATTAATTCCAATGATATCGGACACCGAAAGTGATTCGGTGTACTCAGCTCCATATTGCTGTCTTCATCTTCTTGGCGCTCTTTACCTGCCCGGCGGGCCGCCCTTCGTCGTCTCCAAGTAGAAATCATTAAATATCAAAGTGAGAGATAATTTTACAATGCAATTGTCTTAATGCGAGATGAGGTATAAATATATATATAGAGAGAGAGAGAGAGAGAGAGAGAGAGAGAGGTGAGATGTGTTGTGTCACATGGGACACGGCTGTTCAACATTCAAAAACATGAGAGAAGAATATTACTTTCTTTTTTTTATATACAAAATAAATAAATGAGTTGAAAAGAGATAATAAAATTAAATAATATAAGCATGAGATTTGATGAAAGTTTTGAATATTTGACCGTTGAAGTTTGAAAAATTGATAATATTGTGGTTTTCGAAAATTTATTAGAATTGATCAAAAACTTTGACATTGACAAAAATTTTAATTGAAATGACGGACTGACTCGGCTTGTTACCCCTTTTTTTTTTCTCTTTTTTCACATTCGTTCTTTTACGCGTTATAAACGCGCGATTATCTGCGTTTTGATTGACTGATTGCCGCCTGATTTTCTTGCTGTTTATTATTATTATTATCTTCGTTTTGTTTGCCTACACACGTAAATCAATTTCTTAATTGCATGTTCCTCTATCCAACTATACATTTTTATTTTTTTCAATCTAAAGATTTTTAATAAAATAAAAATAAAAATTATTAATAACTATTTATAAATAATATGATACTTTTAAAAAATCATACATATAAATTAATTAATTTTATGTATTTTCAACTTGTTAATTTAAAATTTCGATTCTATCCCATTTAAATTTAATTTTTTTTTTACTGTAATAATTTATAGTAAATAATAATAATTGAATATCTTTGCTGAAAAAACAAATCATTAAAAAAAGAATAGACAGTTCAGTATATGTGTAATTTTGAATCAAAACCTCATTAGTAGAGAGAATGAAAATAATAAATGGCAGGCTTAGCTGTGCGTTATTGACTATAATAAAAAATCAAGCCTTAATTAGTAGAGAGAAAATTGTTAGATTGGGCGATGTTTGACCCACCTACCTAATCAAGCACAAACAAAATTAATTTGGGCCTGCCAATTAATTTGGGTTATGGGGTTTTCATTTTTATTTCCTAATCTCAATAATGCCTCAAAACTCTCAAAGTGGGCTTCATATATGTATGGACTTGAGACACATTGCAAAAGGCATAACGTTTGGCAACTGAAAGATATATATATCATTTAACAGCATGGCTTGTATGTTTATCCCCAGAAAAAAAAATATAAATTATTCATATCAATATAAAATTTAAAAAAAAAATATTGAAAAATAAAAATCATATATATATATATATATCACATCATCAAATTAGATAAATTATATTAAATTGATTTTCAAATCATTAAATGCTAAATAATAATTCATCTAATTTGAGAATTTGATAATTGAATTTCAGTTAGAATTAAAATATAATTAATGATAAATTTAATAATAATGATATGTTTAACGAAAGTAATTAATAGATTATTTTATAAATGCACTAAAATTTTATATATTTAGTTTTTTAACATCAATATATTCAGTTAGATAATTATAATAAATATAAAAAATAAGTAATGCAAGTTACACATACAAATAAATATTATATATATATATATATATATATATATATATATATACAAAAATATAATTCAAATAAAAATCAAATAAATTATTTCAAAAAATAATGACATCAAACTTAATTTAAATATGTTTATAAAAAAAAACTTAATTTAAATATTAAATAAAATTTAAAAATAAAAAAATTATTTTTTATAAATAATAATTACAATTTATTTAATATTTTAAATATTAAATAATATAAAAAATAAATAAATCCGCCATAATGCATGCCACCGTTTAGTAAAAATATAGCCTCAACATCAACCAAAATTAATTTCCAATATTATTTTGTACCACATTTATTTAAATAAAATTCTTTCTTTTATGACAAACCATTAATTTGATATTTCATTCATTTTATGCCACTTGAAATTTCTTGATAGCAATAACTGTGATAATTTGTCCACCTAAAATATTATATAAAAATTATCCACAACATACATAAATTAGAATACATAGTTCAATTTTTTCAATAACCAGGCTTTCCAAGCCAAAATAAATGTTACGTCACACATGGTATGAGTGATCATTGTGAAAGAAGAAATATTTAATTACCCTAAATATTTTTCTATTTATTTATATTTTAATAATGGTTTTTTAACAGTTATTTCTTAATAATATTTTAAAATTATAAACATTGAGATATCGTTTAATTACATCCATATGGATTAAAGGTTAATAACCAGTTTTGAACTTTAAATCACTAAAATGAAATGTTTGGAAATTTCATATTTGAAATAGCACTTTAAAATTTAATAATTAGTGGTTTAAAATTATAATTGAAACGTTAAAATTTATAATTTACAGTTATTAACATTTAACCCTTTAACCATCATTATTAAATCAAACAAACTCTTAATTTAATTCAATTTGGTTTTATAATTTTATTTTAAAATTATTAAAAATTATATTTTAACGATTCCTAACATTAATAGTCAATAGTATACTCAATATATCAAAAAGAAATGGGTAAATGTTAAAAGGAAAAGAAAAAGAAAGAAACCTCACACCTACAACTTTGGAAATAACCAAAGCATGACTGTGATACCTTTCATCCAAATTTTTAAAACCAAATTAATTAACTAGCAGTTAACACTTTGGCTCGAGGTCTACGACTTTACTTATCAATCCCAACCCTTCTCTCTATTTCTCATCGGAAATTCAAGACTCCAGCTATGACTCCCACTAGAACTTTTGCGGACTCCTAGCATTACATTGTGGTATCGACCCATTTAAATATAGTGACTTCAAAGCAGTCAAAGTTGACATCCCTGATTGGTTGCTTGTTCCTACTGAAAAATATAACTTAATCCAAAGATCTGAAATTAAGTTCTTGAATCAAATTCATGGCCATGAGAGTATTGCCTTGGATCCTCTTGGCCGTGGGCCTTACATTGGCCTTTCTAATGGGAGAATCGTCTTTTTTGTTTTTTGAAGTAATGGGAGAATCATCTTTTAGGATGGTCAGAAAGGGATTGATTTTGCTTACACTTCACCTAATAGGTCATTTTTTTTTCCTGAAAACATGTTTTTATGTGAAATACTTAAAAAGCATATGATTTGCGATATATATATATGTAGTGTTATTTTGGATATAATATATATATTATCATTTTTAGCAATTATTTGTTTTGCAAACTCAAGATCAAAACTTACTTTTACTTGCGGGATACAATCATCACCCGCTATTTTTATTTATCATTTTTTTTCCCCAGGCTAGAAGGTGGGTTGGCAACATCGTGCTAGCAACTGAGGTAGAAGGGAATGGGATCCTTTTGTGGTTTACCAATGATCTAGACATTGATGATGAAGGGAACATTTACTTTACAGATAGCAGTACTCAATACCAGAGGAGGAAAGCTTTTGTTGCTTTTGTCTCATTGGTGGCCAATTAATGCATTTGATAAAATTTTGAGTACTTCTTGATTTTACTATAGTGCATATGCGAACATCCATACATAGATTTTCATATATTTGCAACTTCAAAGTTCATATTATTTTAAAAAATTTCTTACACCATTTATTAGCAAATGTAGTTTTTTTTTTCCTATACTGGAACTCATTCACTATTTGTAAATGCAAATTGCATAAGTAGGTGAGAAAGCAAGGGACTTTAGAAGTATTTGCCATCTTACCAGGATTTCCTATCAATGACAGAATAAATGAAGAGGATAAATTTTGGGTAGCAATTCATTGTCGTCGGTGTTTGTACACTTGTATGTGGATTATACCCAAAGCTGAGGATGTTCTTGCTCAAGCTTCCAATTTCAACAAAGATTCAATACTTTCTTCAAATTGGGGGTCGACCTCATGCTGTGATTGTAAGATACAGTCCAGAAGGAAAGCTTTTGCTGTTTTGCAAATACGGGAAGATAGCCAAGGGAAGGTTGTTAAAGCGATTAGCGAAGTAGAAGAGAGGTTGTTAAAGTGATTAGCGAAGTGGAAGAGAGGAATGAGGTGTGTTATGATGCCTTTTATTGGAGTTTACAATTCGGCTTGAGATGCAAGGACAAACTAATCATTTTAGAACTAGCAAAAATCCTTGCATATTTTTTCAATATCGCTTGTCTTTTCTTCTCTGGGTGGTTTGTCTCTATTGCTGTAGCAAGTCTGCACTGTGGCTATAATGTTGTGGTAACTCGGATATTACTTTAATTTCCCATTTGTGTTTGGAAGACTATAATGTTACTAAGATTGGGAAAATAAATTAAGATGAATATTTTAGTTTTTTTTTTGTTATATTTTTTACAAATTTATCAAGTCATCTAATTCCAACAGATAATAATTATAAAATTAAATATCAGTTTTTTTTTTTTTTGCATGTAACATGGGTTGAGAGGGGCTGCTGTATATTTTTACACCGCAATCCCTCACGTGATCCATTTTAACTACTTAAAAAATTTTATAAAATTTTTTAAAAATTATATTTTGATAATATTTAATGTAATGAATCTATTGATTTATTTTTTATACTAAACAAAAATCATTTGCACAGCTAAAAATATATTATAAATTTTATATATTATATTTAACGGTCTAGATTTAATGCATTTATAATGCATTTTTAACTGTTCAAATGATTTTTGTTTAGCATAAAAAATATATCAATAGATTCATTACATTAAATACAATCAAAATATAATTTTTAAAAAAATTTATAAAATTTTTTAAGTAGTTAAAATGGACCACATGAGAGGCTGCTGTGTAAAAATACACAGCAGCCCCCCTCAACCCATGGCTTCTGTGTATTTTTACACAGCGGCTCCTCATGTGATCCATTTTAACTACTTAAAAAATTTTATAAAAATTATATTTTGATAATATTTAATTTAATAAATCTACTGATTTTTTTTTTTATGCTAAACAAAAATCATTTACACAGTTAAAAATACATTATAAATTTTATATATTATATTTAACGATATAAATTTAACACATTTATAATAAATAACGAGTAAATTTAAGGCATTCATTTATTATAATATTACACCTCCGTGTACTCATCTTTTACTTTTGAAGAGTGGGAGCACAAATTTATTTTTATCACTACCTTTTTATTATTAATTTATTATTATTGTTAAAACGATAAATCTCTTTAAAGGAATTAGTGCACAAATTTGTTTACTTTTTTTCATAAATCTTTAGCAATTAGAATTTAATCTAATTTTATTTTGTTTGTCTTCCCATTATAATTTTTATTTTCTCTATCCTTTTCTTTTATATATATATATATATATATATATATATATATGCTTCTATCAATATAATAATTAAAAATTTGATAGGATGTATTTTTTTTTATTTTTTATTAAAAGGTAATCGGATAAGTTAAGATATAATAATTTGCGTTTTAATTTAAATTATCTTACTAAATAATTAAGATTAGAACACTCAAAAATATTATTTATTTTTATCTGTGAATAATAAAAGGATTATTTTAAAAATAATAATAAAATAATTCAGTAATATTTATAGAAATCACATAAAAATTGATAATTTCAAAATTCATAAAGATGACGTGCCATGTATATATAATATGAAATTAATTATTATTATTATTATTATTTTATAAAAAATAATATTTCATTTAATGAAAAATAAGACTGTATCTAAGAAAAATAATTAAAAAAATTATAATCAAAATGAATGTAAAATTAATTTTATCTTTAAATTTTATTAATCAAGTTATCAGAACAATAATATTCAGTTTAGTAGCTATAATTGGCACTTCAAAAAATATGTTATAATCAAAATTGATATCAAATCATTTGATTAATTCGATCATTAAAAATCAGAAAAAAATTCTTTTTATTTTCATAAATGAAAGGCACATAAAACAAAATAAATATAAAATATAAACAATCCTAAACAAAATAGACATTGCATTATCAAGATGTAATAGACATTAAATAAAGACAATAATAAAGAAAAACAAGAAATATTAGGATAAAAAAGGAAAGAGGGACATAGAAAATGAGTCAAGGAGGGGGACAAAAAGTAATTGAGTAAGATATTGTGTTGTTAAACTTTTTCGAACATATGAAATTAATTATTAAATTCACAACAATGTTATAAAAAAATAAATTTATATTAATTAATTTGATTTTTATTAATTATAATTAATCCATTAAACCATAAATAATTAAATTATATTTAAATTAAATTCATTTTCTCTTAGTCGTAGGATTTATATAGAAAGCATGATTGTTAAAATTAGATCGAACTGAAAAATTAGAAACCGAACAATGATATGTTCGGTCAATCCCATTTATCTGTCCCTCAAAAATCGATGAACTGGCCGGTTAACCGGTGGACTGATCAAACTGGACTGATTTTTTTAATTAAAGCGGGTCAGTTTTTTTTTTTTTAATTTTTTTATCAAAACGATGTTATTTTTGTCAAATAAAAATGATGGCGTTTTGATTTAAAAAAAAATTAAGAGAATTTTAGTAATTTTATTTCAATTTTACCTCACATCAAAATCTACTCGACGTTAAAATCATGACCCTATTATATATTATTTTATTGCGTGAGTAAATATTTGAGCAAGTGAATGTCTATAATTTATTATATATATAACTTTTAATTTAATGTCATTAGATTTACATTATAAAAAATATCGTCTTATATAAATTATTAATTTAACCATAATTATATTATATTTATTTTCATTATATATATAATAAATATCAAATTATATATATATTAATATTTTTTAATTGATTCGATTCCATTCGAACTTTTAATTTTCTGATCATTTATCTTCAATAATTTTTTAATCCGTCCGATTTTAAAAATATTAATAAAAATAACAATAAGCTTGTTGAAATAAAAACGGTTTGACCTGACCTGAAATTAACAGGCAACAAAACCGGATTAGAAATCAGTCCGACTTGTTGATTCAATTATTTTATTATAAGTATTATAATTTTTTTTTTATCTTTATGCAGATTATGATTTATGCTTTTAGATAAAAATAATTTTAAATCATTAACAACTTATCTATAAATGCTGTATTTTAATCATTCTCTTTGCAATTTAATTTAATTTTATAACAATAAAAATAAAAAATTAACAGTATTACTTAATATATATTATTAATTTAATTATTTTTAATTAATTTTGGATGAAGCTGCTGATCATCAATCTCTTAAAAATTTTAAAAGCGGGCCAAATTTGAAAACTATAAATAAGAGAGACAACAGTCTCTTTTCGTTTGAATATCTGAGAGAACCATCGTTTTATCATCTGAAACCCTAATTCCCTTAATTTTCCATCCACTATCGCCCATGAATTTCACTCTAATTACAACCTTGCCCCTCCTTCCCTGTCCTCTCTAAATCATTCTTCGTTTCCCAAACCCACATTATTGTTTGTACAACAATCTTTTTAGGGTTTGCGAATTCTCAAATTTATTGTCTAAAACAAAATGTCTCTCCCTCCTATAGATTGTATATACGTTACAGAAGAATGTATCCGCGAATGGAAAAGCGGGAACCAAGGCTTTCGCGTTCCAAACCCCGTGCCTATGCTTCGATTCCTTTATGAGCTCTGCTGGACCATGGTAGATTCCTATCTAATTATATATTTATTCGTTTTATGTTTTGACTTTTGATGTTTTGATTGTTTGTGAATTTTTTTTAGGTTCGAGGTGAATTGCCCTTCCAGAAGGGCAAAGCGGCGCTAGATTCTGTAGAGTTTTCTTATAGAGTTTCCAGTCAAGAATTAAGCTCGACTTTTGCTGATATCGTTACACAAATGGGCCAGGATGTAAGTTTTTTAAAACATTGATCTGTTAATTTTTACCTTAATTTGGATTGGTTTAGCTTGGATTGGCAAGTTCTTTTCAAATTGATGATTGATTTTGCAGCTTACAATGCCTGGAGAGTACCGAGCTCGCCTCATAAAGTTGGTTAGTATTGACAGCTTAAAACAAAGCTTTGATTTCTTGCATGGGAGCAAAATGTCTGTTTTGTTTTGTGCTGTGTATGAATAGCTGCAGGCTATTGCTGGTTTAATTATACTACGTATTTCAAATATCAGTATTGATTTGCATTATTCATATGAATATCGTTTTACTTTGATCAATTTAGGCTGTCTTTGTTAGCATGACTCTAGACTCTGTTGTTTGTATAACCCTTCTAAATGTAGTTTTTCTACAATATGGAATTGTTATGACTATAAGCATTTGTTATATGTTATTATTATTATTTGTAAAATTCATTGTTTTCTTTGGAATGTGTTAGTGGTGGGTGTTTGGTGTCCCTTCCTCACTCTTCCTTTTTGCGGTATGGGCTGATCCCAGTATCTGTGATTGTCTGTAATTTACATATGTATATATAACTTCTAAATTAAATGTATGGGTGATGTTCTTTAAGGAAGAAAATCTCATTGCTAAAGTGTGAGCAGCTTAGTGGCTTGGAAGCTGGTATTTTTTTGTTCATGTAGTCTCTGTTATTTGAGTGTCATGACGTCATTTGTCTTCATGTAAAAATGTTTATTAGCTTTTTTAACACATAATGAGTATAGCTGTTTTTTTTTATTCAACTCTTAAACACTTTTTTGCACCCTAATATTTTTGGTTCTCTATGGTAGTGTTTTCTTTTTAAATATTGTTGTATTCCTATTGTTGATATTGAGCTCTTTTCCACTTCTTTATAGGCAAAGTGGCTGGTGGAATCTACATTGGTTCCATTGAGGCTTTTCCAAGAGCGCTGTGAGGTTAGTTCTTATTTTTCTGAGATAATTTTGCTATGGGTTGGTCTCTTTGCTCTTTATATGGTTGATGAAAAGGGAAATAAGGAATGTTTACAATGAGCCTTTATTCTTGCAGGAGGAATTTCTGTGGGAGGCTGAAATGATAAAGATAAAAGCTCAGGATTTGAAGGGCAAAGAGGTAGATTTCATATTTATTTGCTAAGGTTAACTTTGAGTGTCACTCTAATCTGCATTTATGTACTAATTTCAAAAATTCGAAAACACCTTCCTCTTGTTGCCTTTATTTAGTCAATACCCATATTTATCCCTAAATGTCCGATTAGGTTGTGTGGGGGAATATGGATTGTAATATGAGATTACCATGTTGGCTTACATATTAATCTAAAATTACCCAAAATTTCACTTTCCAGGTTGAAATAATATGTTAGGAAAAATGTGCCATTATATTATCTTTATTTTCGACCAAAACATCCTGTCAACAATAACAATCAATCACTAAGCTCAATTGTGATGGATTTTTAATTTTTTTTTTTTAATTCAGGTGCATCATATCCAGAATTGCTTTTTCAAAATTTAACCCTATGCAGATAGGTCATGTTGAAGAATATTTGTTTAGTTTATACTGAAGAATGTGTTTGGTTTTGACCAAAAAAGAAAAAAGAAAAAAGAAAAAAAGCATGTAGAAATTTCATGTTATTGGCAGAACATGTATTTTTGTTTCTCTAAACTAAAGTGGGAGCAAAATAGTTGCATAGAGCTTTAACAAAAAAGAAAAGGAGAAGTAATGGGACACTTGATTACTTATGTTTAAGGATACAGTAGTAATATAGCTCAATTACGCATGTGATTCACAGGATGCGTTCCTAGCAATGTTCTATTGCCAGCCAAGCATGTTAGCGCACATCACATTCCTTCTGATTTGAGAAGTTAAATTTGAATCTGCGGGTCAAATGCTTATGATGTCTGTATCCTTGTGCATCTTGTAACTCAATACCAGTTGAGTGGATAAAATTTGAAAGACAGCTTGGTTCTACTAGCGAGTGCTCAAGTTGTTTATGATGGCGTACAGCCGATATAACAAGAACATTGGTTTTTTTTATTGATGATATATACAGTGATATGGTTGTAATGTTAGAATGGAGTAAATTCCAATCCCTGCTTGCAATTGACGTACATTGATTTTGGTTTCAGGTTAGAGTAAACACCCGTCTTCTTTATCAGCAAACGAAATTTAACCTTCTTCGAGAAGAAAGTGAGGGCTACGCTAAATTGGTAAGATGACTTTTTATTCTTTTATCTGAAAATGGTCATCTCATCATATGTATACGTCATTATGCATGGAGTAAGAGATAATATTTTAATGTCTGAATTATTTTTCTGATTGAATTTCTTTGAATTTTCTATCACTTCATTTACAATATTGGTTGCTTTAGAGCAGCAGTTTGCTTCTTCAGATTCTTAGCCTCAAATCTATATTTGAATATAAAAATAAAAGCATTGCCTACTTAAGGCTTTGCTTATATATCTAGAAAATAATAATCCAGAGAGTTTTGATAAAAGAGGAATTATATATTTGACTAAGGTTTATAATTTAATCTGGCATTTACAGGTGATTTTAACTCCTCTAATTTCCAAGATTATGCAGCAAACTTAACTAAGCCGTAACCTTATTCTTGCTGGGCTTGACCATATGGATCATTTTCTTCCATTTGATTTGGTTTAGGACTATCTATAGCATTCCTAAATTACAGTCTAAACTCGTCCTTACCATTTATAAATTCTTCATCTCTCTCTCCTCCCATTTCTGTTTTTTCTTTTTATAGGCATATACTTGAAATATTTTTTGGTGTCTGTTAAACTCGACATACAATATTTCTTATTGGAAACTTAGTTACTATATTGCTTACCATAAAACAACTATGACTGAAGGAGTTTTTTAATTAATCTTTCTTTTTCTTATTTTTGTACTATAAAACAAAACATGTTGTAACATGTCCAAATTTCACCATTTTCATTTTTAATGTTATGCTACAATTATGACCTTTGTCAATCCATTGTTCCTATAATATTTCATTGTGTACGGGGCATTTATAATTCTAAAATTAGTGTGTATATTTGTAGCCAATTATGTTTTTTTTCCTGCAGGTTACTCTTCTATGTCGAGACTATGAAGGTACAATTGAAAATGCATCAGCTGCAACAATAGGCATCATTAAGGTTTTGAGTTGAACTTCATTTTTTGCCCTGCATGTCTTCGATTTTACTCCTTTCGTTCCCTCATCTGATTAATTTAACCTCTGCAGTCTTTAATTGGGCATTTTGATCTGGACCCAAACCGTGTTTTTGATATTGTAAGTTGTGTTTACTTGTTAATCTTTTTATTAGTAGTTTATGTTGTGTATTGTTTAAGAATTTGATGATCCAAGGTTAATTGCTGCTTGCCAATTTTCCTAACCATCAGGTTTTAGAATGTTTTGAACTTCAGCCTGACAACAGTATCTTTTTGGAATTGATTCCTATCTTTCCAAAGGTATGCAATATTCCTGTTAAAGAGGTTCAAATATATGCTTGGTTTAAAGTGAGGTTATAGTGAACCATTTGTTTGCTCATACATTTATTTGTTTACAGTCTCATGCTTCACAAATTCTTGGCTGTAAGTTCCAATATTACCAGAGAATGGAAGTAAATAGTCCTGTGCCATTTGGGCTCTATAAGCTTACTGCTTTATTGGTTAAGGAAGAGTTCATTGATCTTGATAGCATGTGAGTGGTCTT
>CANXYC010549080.1:0-14874 GCA_948193065.1 Aleurites moluccanus | reverse complement strand
GGCCAAGGCATGATTTTCATCAAATGGATTTGTTTCTTTCATTCAACCTCAAATTCCTATTATTCACACATCCTAAACATCATTAAAAGCATCAAATTCATCAAAACATTACTTTAAAGCTAAAGTATTCCTATTAGGATTCAAACTTCCAATATGCATTTCAACCATTAAAATTGAAAATTAAACCATAAATATTAACAACCTAAGCCATATAAACATTTTTATAACAATAAAACTCAAAAACCAACAACTTACCCAAAGTTCTTCACAATTTCAAATGGAGATTTGGTGGCTTTAATGGAGTTTCCTTTGAATTCTAGCTTTAGATTAGTGTTTAGGATGAAGAATATAAGCTATTTGTATAAAGAAATGAAAGAAAACATCAACGGGTGAGAACTTGGTGTTTGGACGAACCAAAGATGCAGCAATGGAGGATTTTGTGCTGAATTATTGTGAGGAAGAAGAAGACAAATGGCTTAATTTATCCATTCATTAAAGGTTTAATCCAATGATTTAGGTTCTATAGTAATCTTTGTGAAACCTATCAATCCAACCATCCATTCATCTTACTTTATTCCTATTGGCTAATCCAAAGTCAATTTAGATAGGTTTCACATACTTTTGATGCACCAAATCATAAACCATAGGCAAGGATTCCATACATTGAGCTTAAGTTAGCTAAATTGCAACCTACTCATCTAACTATTCAATTTAAAGTCATTTGATCCAACGGTCAGATTTAATCAAGCCTAAACTAATATCATAAGGTTGCACACACTTGATAACTCCTTATTATAAAGGAAATGACCAAATTACCCTTAGTGCAACCGAAACCCCGAAATCGCGCTACGTGCCGATAACGATTTTTCGACTGGGATTATTTCTTAAACTACTGCTCAAATAAATAAAATAAGTCCATTTTTAAGTCTTTAAATTATTTTCTCTCTTTAAATATGATATTAAATCCATAAAATTCCGATGGGCGAAAAAATGACCATTTTGCTCCCAGTTCACCAAAAATTCAAAATTTGCCGATTAAATCCTAGCAGCCTCTAAACCATATCTATGCATAAAACTAATTCAAATAACATGCATAAATACCAATTTCATGCATAAATATATATTAACATCACAATATTAAGAAAACAAAAATCTCTCCCCGAAGATCTTTATATAGATTTGGTTCAGGCTAAACTGAGGTGTTACAGAAATAGACAAGGGCTTCCTTGAGGAAAAAAAATGATTTGATGAAAAGAAAACAAAAAGAAAATAGACAAATTAAGACTAGAATTCAATTAAACGAAAAAGGAAAATAATTTAAACGATCAGGAATAATTAGTAATAATTAGTTTCAAATAGCAAAGAAGTAGAATTATGCAATTCGAAAAATTAAAGAACAAATTTTAAGAGTTTTTCTAACTTGTTTTTTATTTTTGAGTTGTAAAGTAAGATCCTATTTCAATACTGAATTATTTTTTTTTTATTTTTTTTTCAATCAGATTCTTTTTTTTTTTTTAATGCTGAAATTTTTTTTTTCAATGCTAATTTTTTTTTTTAACAAGTATTTAGCAACTCAAATAGAAAAGGTAAACTCAAACGAAGACAAACGAAATGGAATGAAAGAACGGAAAGAAACGAAAACAAGAAAACGTAATAACAAAGTAAAATAAAGATATGCAAACCTGATTTAGAGCCTAAGCTCTGATACCAAACTGATGCGAATCCCAATCGACTTGCTCTGAGACCCAACACCTTTACGTATGGTATGCGACGCCTTGGAAAGCCAAATCAGATTTGAAACAAGAAACCTTGACCCAATAGCAACCTGTGCTAGAGAACCTTGGTATAATTGATGAACGCCACAAAGTGGTTAGTTTTGATAAGTTCAAAACAATTCTTAGTAAGAACCAAACTGAGGGAATTTCTCACAAAGTTTATATTAATCAAAAGTCTGTTTTTTTTATTTACATAAATAGCTAGGTATTTATAATGACTAGCTTACATGAAAATCCTAACTTTAACTTCCTAGATAAAATAAATTTTCTAAATAAGAATAACCTTCCTAGATAAGGAAAATCTTCCTAGATAAGGAAAATCTTCCTAGGTAAGGATAACCTTCCTAGATAAGAATAATTTCCTAGATAAGGATAACCTTTTTAGATAAGAATAATCTTCCTAGATAAGGATAAGCTTCTAAATAAGATAAAAATAAAACCTAAATTAGTTTTGTACTATAACTAATATAAAACAGGCCCAAAACTTACTAATATACTTAATTTTAATATAATTATACAGCCTATAAATATATTATACTAAAACTAATTAGATAAAGATTGATCAAAATCTAATGTGTACAGAACCTTACTTGGGATCATATTAGAATGGTTTGTTTTGCCTAGCCTGAATGTCATATCTCCCGTGGGACTCATAAGAAGTGTGGTGAAGAATTCATACACTAGCTCTAAGTGTAAGTCCGATGAATAATAAGCAAAGTGTTTATCTCCAAATAAAGCTATACAGTAATTAGTGACAGACTCTTTCAAACCAATTATACCCAAATCAGTTAAATGAATGTTTTGCCCACCTACCGGGTTTCCTTGGTGTTTAAGCACTGAAAATCTTTCAAGGTGATACTGAGAAGTGAAAGAAATACCATAAGATAGTTTAACCGATTTTTCCCGCACTTGAGATGCTTCACCCAAATTTGGACCCTTTCCTTTGCCTCTTCCACCCACATTCTTAATTTTTACCATACTTTTAGGGTTTAAGGAAGATATAATGAAGATTTATAATAGAAGATTTGAAGAAAATGAGAGAGAATGGGTTGGAATATTGAAAGATTTGAGAGAAAATGGGAGAGAAAGTGAAAAGGAATTCTGAATTTTGAAAAAGAAATGAAAAGTCACGGACGTGAGCTATTTAAATACCCGTATCTTCACGAGCGTGAAAACCATTCACGGCCGTGAAAGACAAACTCAAGATTTTAAAAAGATACAAAACGATTCTTCATGGGCGTGTAAATATTTTAACGGGCATGACAATGTGTCACGGATGTTAAATGGATTAACGGGCCTGAAATGCAGGATTAAGTTCATTTTTCAAAAATAAAGGAAAATTGAGCTTTTGATTTTATGCTTTCATATGCTCATGAATAAAATTCATACTTTTGATAAGAAAATTCATGTAAACTGAGGTTAAAGTGATGCATGTAAACTGAGGTTAAAGTGATGAGAATTTATAAAATTCTCTTACTTAGGTCTCAATTTGTCATAGAAACACATAAATTATTATAATTGCTTATAAATTATGCAATATCATCACAAATCATTATGATCAATTATATCTAATTAAGAGCAAGCCAAAAGTCATACCTGAGATGTATCAATTATACCTAATTCTCTTCTAATAAAATAGAATATTTCTTTATCCAATGGTTTTGTGAATATATCAACGAGCTGCTTCTTAGTATCCACATATTCAAAATTAATATGACATTTGCTAACATGATCCTTAAGAAAATGATGCCTTATATCTATATGCTTATTGCGTGAGTGATGAATTGGATTTTTTGAAAGATTTATGGCACTAGTGTTGTCATATTTTATGCAAATGCAATTAAATGAATGTCCAAAATCTTATAGTTGAGTTCTCATCCATAAATTTTGAGTGTAACAACTTACGGCTGCTACATACTCTACTTCTATGGTTGATAGTGTAACTAAATTTTGCTTTTTAGAAAACCATGATACTAGCATATTTCCTAAAAATTGATAAGTGTCACTTGTGCTTTTTATATCTATTCTACAACCACTATAGTCTGCATCAGAGTATCCATATAGATCAAATGAGGACCCTTTTGGATACCATAAACCTAAATTTGGTGTATCCATAAGGTATCTTATAATTCTTTTTACTCCAACTATATGTGATTCCTTAGGATTAGATTGAAAACGTGCACACATGCAAACACTAAATAATATGTCGATTCTAGATACAATTAAATAAAGTAATGATCCTATCATACTTCTATAAAATTTAGAATCGACACTTTTACCTTTATCATCTATCTCCATCTTAATTGAGGTACACATAGGAGTAGGCTGAGGTTTGGTTTTGTCCATGCCAAACCTTTTTAGTAACTCCTTGGTGTATTTTGATTGATTGATCAATGTTCCATACTCTAGTTGCTTGATTTGTAAACCCAAGAAGAAGTTGAGTTCTCCTATCATGCTCATTTCGAATTCACCTTGCATTGACTTAGAAAAATTCTTGCAAAGCTTTTTATTAGTAGCACCGAAAATGATATCATCAATATATATTTGAACAATTAAAATGTCTTGCTTCTCACACTTCATAAAAAGAGATGTATCAAATTTTTCCTTAGAAAAACCATTTTCAAGGAGAAAATTGCTCAACCTCTCATACCAAGCTCTTGGAGCTTGTTTTAAACCATACCAAACTTTAGATAATTTAAAAACATGGTTTGAAAATTTTTCATGATCAAAACCAAGAGGTAGTTCACATACACTTCCTCTTGAATAAAACCATTTAAAAATGCACTTTTAACATCTATTTGAAATAATTTAAATTTTTTGTAGCATGCATAAACAAGTCGCATTCTAATTGCTTCTAATCTAGCTACGGGAGTATAAGTTTCATCGAAGTCAATACCTTCATCTTCAGAGTATCCTTGAGTAACTAGCGTTGCTTTATTTCTTGCCACTATTTCGGATTCTTCTAATTTGTTGCGAAATATCCATTTTGTACCAAACCTTAAGGTCTAGGAATGAATGTCCTAACCTTGCTTCTTTCAAATTGATTTAACTCTTCTTGTATGGCAATTATACATTGATCATCTTCAAGTAAATCCTTGATGTTCTTTGGCTCAACTTGTGAGAGAAATGCAACATACTCATAAGTGTTGTGCACTTTTGATCTTGTCCTTACTCCTTGAAATGGATCATCAATAATTTGAATGTCCTTAACTTCATTTCTCACTCTTGGATGATGTGGTTCTTTATGTTGATGTGTGGACTCAATTAAGTCAATTTCTTCATTTTCTTTGGTGTCCTTGCCAAAATCTATGCTATGTTCATCATGTTTCTCTAAGGATAAGTCTTCTATCATTTCTTATGTGCTTTTGTCTTCTTTATTCCTGTCATCATCCTTAGAAGGAAACTCATCAAATATAACATGTACGGATTCTTCAACTAAAAGAGTTCTTTTGTTAAAGACCTGATAGGCTTTGGAATGCATGGAATATCCAAGAAATATAGCTTCATCTCATTTGGCATCGAATTTTCCTAAGTTATCTTTGTCATTATTTAGAACAAAGCATTTACACCCAAATGAATGAAAATATGTAACATTAGGTTTTCTTCCTTTCCATAACTCATATGAGGTCTTTTTAAGGATTGACCTAATTATTGCTCTATTTAAAATGTAGTAAGAAGTGCTAACAACTTCAGCCTAATAGTATTTAGGCAAGTTGTTTTCACAAAGTATTGTTCTTGCCATTTCAACTAAAAACCTATTCTTCCTTTCAATAACACCATTTTATTGAGGAGTCTTAGGAGCTGAAAAGTTATGAGATATGCCATGCTCTTTAAAATAATTTTTAAAATCTGAATTTTCAAACTCTTTTCCATAATCACTCATAATACTAGAAATAGCATATCCTTTTTTAGTTTGTAAAGATTTTAAAAGAGGTATTAAAGCATAAAATACATCATGTTTATGAGTAAGAAAAACCACCCAAGTGAATCTAGAATAGCCATCAAAACAAAAAAGACAATAATACTTTCCACCAAGGCTTGCGGTTCTAGTTGGACCAAAAAGATCAATTTGCTAAAGTTGTAAGGGTCTAGAAGTTGAAACAATATTTTTTTGTTTAAAAGAACTTCTAGAATATTTACCTTTAGCACATGCATCACAAAAACTTTCCCTTTTGAAAATTAATTTTGGTAAACCTTTGACTAAATCCTTTTTAGAAAGTTTTGAAATTACATTCATACTAGCCCTCATTTTTGGATGTAATTAGATAAAGATTTACTTGAGATGCATTATTTAGGTCCACATAGTATACATTCCCTTGGCAATAACCTATGAAAGTTATCTTATTTGTTGTGATGTCTTCTACTTTACATGCAAGAGATTTAAAAATCACTTTATATCTTCTATCATATAATTGTCTAACACTAAGAAGATTATATTTCAAATTATCAACAAATAAAACTTTGGATAGAGATACATCACCATTGTCGATTGAGCCGATACCGATGATTTTGCCTTTGGAGTTGTCACTAAAACTGACATTTCCGCTCTTAGAGTTTAGTTCTTTAAACTTTGATTTGTCTCCAATCATGTGTCTTGAGCAACCACTATCCATGATCCATTTGTCTTTCTTAACCATTTGCACCTATAATACAATGTATGATTTATCCTTTCTTTGGTACCCAAGTTCCTTTGGGTCCATATATGTTAGCATATTTAACAATCCTTACATCCTTATCAATTTAGATTGATCCTTTTGGAATCCATCCCTTCTTGATAGAGTAAGATCTCTTATATTTAATAAGACATCTTTGTGTAGTGTGGCCAAAATATTTGCAATAAGTACACTTGACCATCCTTTTAGAATCTAACACTTTCTTTTTAAAAAAGGTGTTTACCTTCTTGACTTTAAGATTAATGTTGTATCATAATCCAGCCTTATCATAAAATGCTCTTTGTGAGTCAATGATGTTTTCAAAAGTTTTGCTCCCAAGTGTGAACTTGTTTAAAAGTTCATTAGAGTCGTTCAACTCTCTCTTGATTTTCTTATTCTCACTTAAGAGTTTTGAAAAATTATTTTGTGCAACTTCATTGCTTGTCTCTTTAAGTTCAAGATTCAATTTACATAAGTTTTTCTTCAAAATTTTGTTTTCTTTTGAAATTAGCAAAAAATCCTCCATAAGTTCATCAAAAGCAATTTTTAACTCTTAAAAAGTAAAAGATTCAGGACTTACCTCAAGGAGCTCTTCATCTTCAATTGTTTCATCTTCCATAGCCATGAAACATAAGTTAACATTTTCTTCTTCTTTTTCTTCTTCTTCAATTGATTCTTCATCACTTGATTTATCACTTCCACTCCAAGCTGCATCTACTTTGTTTTTCTTCTTGAATTTCATTGACCTCTTTTCCATCTTCTTCTTGTTCTTGAGGTTTGGACAATCGGTTTTGATGTGCCCTGGTTTTTTACATTCAAAGAAAATTATTTCTCCTTTGTTGTCTTCTCCTTTCTTGATTCTTTCTTTGAAGCTTCTCTTCTTGAATCTATTTTTAGAAAGGAATTTTCCAAACTTTCTTGATAGCATTGCAATGTCTTCATCTTCATCACTATAAATGTCTTCATTCTTTTCTAGAGTCATCTTTAAGGCAATTTCCTTCTCTTTCTTTATTGGCTTTTCCTCTTCTTCTCTTGATGCTTCTCTATTTTGAAGTTTTAACTCAAGGTCATAAGATTACCAACCAAGTCTTTAAGTGTACTCTTCAATTGCATCTACCTTAGAATTGAATATTGCTAGTAGAGGCCTAAAAAGCTTGGTAATCAATTCTTTTTGAGTGAAAGCTTTATCTAATCCCTTCAAGTAATTCATAATAGTTGTGAATCTCTTGTACATTTCAACAATCTTCTCATCATTCTTCATTTTTTGAAGTTTTCAAATTGAATGAGAAGCATGTTAACCTTTGTATTCTTGACTTGATTAGTCCCTTCATGAGTGATTTTGAGCACATTCCAAATTTCTCTTGTTGTTTCACAAACTGAAACTCTATTAAATTCTATAGCATCAAGTGCACATAATAATAGATCTATGGCTTTGTCATTGTAAACCATTTTCCTCTTGTCTTCATTTGTGTGTTCTGTTGGACTCTTAGGAGTAACTGAATCATCTCTCATTGGAATGAAAGGTCCATTTTTGATAGCTTCCCAAAGTTCATGTCCTTTGGATCGAATATGGATTCTCATCCTCACCTTCCATAAATTGTAGTTTACCCCTTTGAACAAATGTGGTCTGGTGCTGCATTGTCCTTCCTCAAATATTGTGTTGGCTACTATAGAAATAAGATCGTAAGCTCTAAAAATTATTTGATTTTATATATACTAGAGCACAAGCTCTGATATCATTTGATATAAAATCAAAAAATCATTTGATTTTATATGGCAATACTCCTAGAGGGGGTGAATAGGAGTTTAAATTTTTTAAAGAAAATACACAACTAAAATGTAATAGATATGTTAATTTTAAATAACAAACAATAATAAAAGATAAAAGTTAAGAGAGCTCAGCCAATTTATAGTGGTTCAGAGCCAAATTTCTTCTCCTACATCCACTTCTCTCAATATCAACCCGATATTGAGGTTCCACTAGAACCGGGTGCACCACCCAAATCAATTACAATAGATTTTCAGGGATTTCACCCTATACACATTGAGTTACAACTCAGATTTTTACTCTCAATAACAGAGATATAGATTTTTAAGTCTTTCTAAACTTATACAAAGCTATTCCAATGGTATACAATGAAGTATGAATAGCTAAGACTAGTAAAAGCTAATAAGAACTCTAAAAATAAGAAATAAAACTTAAAGAGTTCAGAAAATAGAGTATGAATTAACAATTTGATTTTCACTTTAGATATATGCTTGACTTCTTGTTAGAATTTCAAATCTTTATATATTTATAGCCTTCAATGAATGGTGATTAAATGTGACCCTTCTGGTTGCATTTAATGCGAGATTTGCTTCCAAATCTTTTTTCAATAGCTATATTTAAAACAGATCAGCTTTGACATTGACAAACAATTACCAATTTACAGGCATTACATATAGTCATGGTCGTGAAGCTGAATCTTCACGGGCTTGAAAATTCACGGCCTTGAAATCTTCTGCGCCAATTTCAAATTTAAATCATCCTTAGGCATGAACAACTATCACTGGTGTGAACATATTTCACCGGCGTGAATAATTTTTCATGGTTTTAAAAACTCTTTCTGTGTCTTTGAGCAAAAATTATTCTTAAAATAATCACGGGCATGAATCAGGATCACGAGCGTGAAACTATTTCATGGTCGTGAATAATAGTTCATAGGTTTGAAGATAATTTCTAAGTAAATTTCATATGTTGCCTTGATCTTATTCACGGGCGTGAATTTCTATTTTTAAACAAAAACTTAAACACAAATTAAATAATTATTTATATTGATTAACATTTTTATTTTGGATTTTAATTATATTATCAAAATCAGTATAGATACAACATTTATTTAAAGGGTACTCCCATTAAACAAAAGATTGCCAGTGACTTATATAGTAAAAAATCCGTCTTTACTTTAAATAAACCTTTGAATTATTCAAGTACTTTACAAATCTCACCTTCCACATCTAATAATATACCCAATTTTAGTCAAAATTTTATAACTCCTTTTATAGACAAGCCTTTATATTAAGCTATTACATTTTTAAAACCATAATATAATCACTAAAATATTAATTTCTTAAATATTATTCATATAATTTTTCTTCCAATTTTCATTTTATTTTAGACTCTTTACAGCAAACCCGAAAATTTTATGAATTTATTTTCGTTGATACCAATTTCATAGAATTAGAACATAACTTTGATGGTAAAGAATCTTTAAAAATTATTTACTCAAAATGTAAAATCCTGAAAGTTCTTACTTTAAGTGATTGGAACCACCATATATTTACTCTAAAAGTCTTCTCAAAACCCTTCATTTCAAATTCTTTCACTTATCAAAATTATAAAAATGTATGGTATTATATATTTTATATAAGCAATTTTACTTATTCATGGTTTTTTCATTTTTGCAAAAATATAAATATAACATTCCCATCTTGATTTTAAAAATGGTGGATGTAATTTGGTATTAGTCAATAAATTTTTCCTCCAAAAATTAGTCAAGATTTTAAATTATTTAGTCAAAAACTTAGTCAATTTAGTCAAAGTAAATTATTAATTTTCACTGTTACTTTTAGAATTTCATGGATTCTCACCTTGAATTATAAAATTAAACAACACTATTCTCTTCCATTTGCCCCAGCTTTAATTAAATCTTTTTCTGTTAAATGATGACCGAATTGTTCTTCCAATCAAGTCTGTACCGATGCAGTTCTTAAATGGCATAATACAAAATACACACCTTCTTATCTATAGCCAATAACCCATAACACTTAGACTTCATAACCCACAAAAGTAAAATTCAAGCCTTCTTAGCGTCAACTTCTAATCAAGAAAAATATAAAAAATTATTATAAGATACTATTTCAATTTTATAGTAAAATGATGAAAACGAAATGTAATCCTCCTTCACTCCACATAATACAAACGATATTTATTATATTTATTTTTAATATTTTAATAAAATGAATTTTAAATTATTACTACTAAAGAGGTGTTTGGATGGAGGATTGATAATTATTGATTTATGATAAAAATATTTTTTTTTAGTTAACAAAAGTTATAATCGACCATCGTAACTGCTATCTGCTAACAGATTTTGCCGATTCGAATAAGACGAATAGACAATTAATTTTTAATAGTTGGACATTCAAACACTAAACAATTTTTCAATTGCCAACGAACTTAATTTTAAACTGTAATTAAATTTTATAATTGAATATACAAACGCCTCCTAAATCTATTGCGCCATGCATGTGATCTACCTATATAAGACCAAACTTAAATTAGACGAGTTCAATCTAACAAGTCGATATCTAGATCCAAATTCAATTTTGAATTACTTTTAGATGGAGTTTGGATCAATGTTACCTCTCAATTACAGTCAATACATGTGCAGTAAAATTAGAGTCGCATTTTTGGTGAAATATTTACATACAAATAACCGATATGTAAGAAATATACTCTGCCCTGTTTAATAATTTTTTGTAACAGTGCATGTGAGGGAGAGCATAGAATATAACCATCGAACCTTCGTAACTTCTGCGTAAAATATCTCTGTAAAATTACTAAATAGCCCCATGCCAATGCTTCTGTCACAAAATCTACTCCGTCTCCCTCTCTCTCTCTCTTCTCAACCGCATCAATATCTTTCACCCTTAAACCTGCAATCTCCACTCCCTTCGCTTACGATTTTCAGCACAACCTTCGCCCTCTCTCTGCTCCTTCGATGTCCTAGCGTACATGTGGCCGGAACCCGAACCGGCAATACGCCGCCGGTGACATCTCCGGCGAGGTTTACTCGATTATTTCCTTAGGGTTTTTTTATTGGATTCGATTTTATTTTCTACTCCAATTCGATTGGTTTCGATTCTGCTTCTGGAATTTTAGGGTTTTCTATTTTCTCTGCGCTCGTGCATTCAACGCCACCTCCAACAGCGCGATAACGCCTATGGCTCCCGCGCGTAAAAAAGGAGCCAACAAAGCAAAGGCGAAGAGTCAATTGAGTTTGGGTGATCTCGTACTTGCTAAAGTCAAGGGTTTCCCAGCTTGGCCTGCCAAGGTATTCCCTCGTTTTTTTGTTAGCCTGTTTCAATTTCGATCAATTTGTATGTGCTTTCTCTCAAAAAACAACTCTCGAGTTATCTGTTTGTTTATCAAATCTCGCATCTATTTTTAGACTGCTGTTCAGTAGTTCGATTGCAATTTTGTTTTCCGAGCCTTGTAGACCAGCATAGCATTGATTTGCTGAAGGATTTTGATTAGTTTTGGTTTGAATTTGAATTCTGGGCAAAAAAAAAAAAAAAAAAAAAAAAAAAAAAAAAATTAATTCCATTTGGTTTCAGACTTGGTATAACCTGAAGTGATAGTTCTATTTACTCTGATCAACCAGAATCTTGAAATCATTTGCATTAGAAATTCTGGTTATTTGGAAATTGTGGCTTTCAATATAGATTCATTGTCTTTTAACACGCCTATATTTTCCGTTGTTGCTATTTGTTTGTTCAGTCATTGGATGTGCATTTTTATCTTTGGCTTTTATTGTTCTGTTGCCATCTTCTGGGAGCTGAAGTTACATTTATCTTACTCCAGTAATAGAGTTACATGGGTGTTATTTAAGTGGACTTTCTTTCTTTTCATTTAATTCTTCATGTGGAGATTTAGTTCCTGGGGATGTCATTGGAGTTTCAAGTAATTTGGAATTGGCATAACAAGCAATTGAACTATGCAATTCACTTGTATCCTTTCCCTTTGTTTTGATGGTAAAGTTTAATGATGTTTGTTCTTGTTTTTATTGAAAATTTGCTGTTAAGATAAATGTTTGTTGCTGATTTGGGCGTAACAATATATATTTTTACAGTTTCGAGGCGAGGTTGGGTCTGCTATTTGGGTAATTTAGATACTGGGGCGATGAATCTTTTTATTTTCCATCTTTTTCATCTTTCTTTTTAGATATTCTACTTTCAAGTACTTGCCTGCCGTTTTCTAATATGTTGGTCTAGGACTAACTATACACTGTTAGGGGCTAAATGACTAAGTATGCACCGGTAGGGGGGTAAATGAGGGGGAAGGGAAAATAATGGAGGGGAATTCTCCACTTTTCTTGTTTGATTTTTAAATTTTTATTGAAGGGGAGCAGAAAAGAGGTTAGTAATTCCCCTATTGGAAGCTGAAATCTATTAAACCCCAAATAAGGGTGTAAATTTCAACTTCAGCTATTTTTTTTTTGTTTTGCTTTTTTATTCTTTTTATCTTAAAACTAACTTTGAAAGGAGATGAAGTTATTTATCTTTGTATTCTTAAATTCCCTTCTCCTCCCATTCCTCCAATTCCAAACAAAACAAAAACATTTCTCCTCTATTCCCAATCTTGTATCATTTTTAGTTTTAAAATACAGTAAAACATTTTTTTTCTTCCTCTTCCATCTCCTTTCTCATCTTGTATTCATCCATAGTATAATGTAAATTATTAATCTTTGTCGTATGTCTTATGGGTTTTATTTCAACAAAATGTTTATGATATCATCTTGGAATAGAGCTTCTCTCCACCACTTTGATGAATTTTTAAGCTTATATGTCAACTTGCTACTGTTTGAGCCGGATTTATTTTAATTTATTTTCAGATAAGCCATCCTGAAGATTGGGAGCGAGCCCCTGATCCTAAGAAATATTTTGTCCAATTCTTTGGAACTCAAGAAATGTAAGTTTTTTTGTTTTTTTTTTTTTTTAAATTCAGCAAATTTGTTATTGAGTGGCAAATGATTGATGTAGGACTTCTTGCTGTTTGTTAGGTGATTTAGTAGCTCATAAATATGTGTTTATTTTTCATTTTTTATCGTCATATTGACATAAAAGCTATGCCAGTGAGTCTCCTTGCCAATGTTTTGTTTCAAAAGTAGGCAGTTAATTGTGTGCAACATTCCTCGGGGACTGTGTTTTTGATGGCTCTGTTCTTTTACATTTAAGATTGCTTGTAGGCAGAAGCGTGCTTTGATGATACCATTGATTCTAATGACATTGAATAAACTATTGTAAGCTGGGTTGGGGATTGCTCTATTTTCATTTTGTCCTTTATTTTCCCTCTTCCATGGACGAGTGGGAGCAAGTAATACTACCTTTTTGAAGAAAAGTTATGATGTCCATAACAAAGTTGGTTTTAATATGAAGCCCATAAAAAGTTTATTTTACTGTTAGATGTGTCAAAGGAAAAGGATTTTTTATTAAGTATTGCTTTAGATATGAAATATGTTATAGGATCATAACAAGTTTCCTTAGTTCTGAATAAACAACCCGGGATGCTTCAACTTCATTTAAGAAACATTTAGTTGATTACACTTTTGGGTGGTGATTATGTGATAGGCTCTACCTGGTTTAAATATTTTCATTGTTCTTGAACTTGGCTTTTGTTTCAATACTGTTATGATGCCCATAACAAAGTTGGTTTTAATATGAAGCCCATAACAAAGTTTATTTTACTGTTAGATGTGTCAAAGGAAAAGGATTTTTTATTAAGTATTGCTCTAGATATGAAATATGTTATAGGATCATAACAAGTTTCCTTAGTTCTGAATAAACAACCCGGGATGCTTCAACTTCATTTAAGAACATTTAGTTGATTACACTTTTGGGTGGTGATTATGTGATAGGCTCTACCTGGTTTAAATATTTTCATTGTCCTTGAACTTGGCTTTTGTTTCAATACTGTTATGATGCCCATAACAAAGTTGGTTTTAACATGAAGCCCATAACAAAGTTTATTTTACTGTTAGATGTGTCAAAGGAAAAGGATTTTTTATTAAGTATTGCTCTGGATATGAAATATGTTATAGGATCATAACAAGTTTCCTTAGTTCTGAATAAACAACCCATGATGCTTCAACTTCATTTAAGAAACATTTAGTTAATTAAACTTTTGGGTGGTGATTATGTGATAGGCCCTATCTGGTTTAAATATTTTCATTGTCCTTGAACTTGGCTTTCGTTTCAATACTGTTCCTGAACTTTAATTTCTAGCAAGAAAATCTCTAAATTTTAATTGTGTGTCACAAATATCCCTATTAGAATATATAATTAGATTTTCCTCCCTAGAAATTATTACAAATATATCTTCTTTACATTCCTAAAAATTAACTATTTAATTATATTTTGATCCTTGTAATTTAAAATCTTTTTTATTTTGGTCCAAAATTCTTTTCATTAAATTTTTTGAAATTGAGTGGTTACTCAATTTTGAAATATTTTAATTTATGAATTTTGAAGGAACTTAACAAAAGAATTCTACACACCTATGAGAAGATCAATTAAACTGGCCTCTGGCTTAATTAAATTAACAAGCATATAAACAACATACTAAGCAGAAGCGCGTAGACTCAAAAGAAGGAAAAAGGGCAGAAGCTTCCTCTTCTATTCAGCAA
>CANXYC010548964.1:0-11935 GCA_948193065.1 Aleurites moluccanus | reverse complement strand
CCCAAAATTAATTTAGATTTTATTTTTATCTTATTTAGCAACTTATCCTTATTTAGGAAGATTATCCTTATCTAGAAAAGCTATCCTTACCTAGGAAGATTATCCTTATTTAGAAAGGTTATTCTTATTTAGAAAATTTATCTTATCTAAAAAGTTAAAGTTAGGGTTTTCATGTAAGTTAATCATTATAAATACCTAGCTATTTATGTAAAAGAAGAGACTTCAGATTTTGTTTAATATAAACTTTGTGAGAAAATACTCTCAATTTTGATTCTTGCTAGAATCGTTTTGAACTTATCAAAGATAACCACTTTGTGACGTTCATCAATTATACCAAAGTTCTCTAGCACAAATTGCTATTGGGTCGAGATTTCTTGTTCAAATCTGATTTGGCTTTCCAAGAGGTCGCGTATCATGCGTAAAGGAGTTGGGTCTCAGAGCATGTCGATTGTGGTTCGCATCAGTTTGGTATCAAAGCTTAGGCTCTAAATCGGATTTGCATATCTTTATTATCACGTTTCCTTGTTTTCATTCCTTCACGTGTGTTTTTTGTTTCTATTTGTTCCCGTATATTTTTGTACTTTTTCATTTGTTACCTTGATTTTTTTCTGTTTCTATTTGTTTCCGTATCTTTTCCGTACGTTTTCGTTTGTTATCATAAATTATTTATTTAAAAAAAAAAGGCACGAATGAAATTGAATGCTCTCGATATGAAACACTAAGAGAGTGAAGTGAGATATTCTTTTACTTTTCTAACAATCTTTGCAGCTAATCATAATGAATAACAAAGCCAAAGGCACTCAAGCAATTGACATTGCTTCTAAATTGGAGGCCTTTGAAAAACACTTTCAAGCCATGAACTTGCACTTTAAAAAGATGAGAAATAGAATGGAGAGGCTAGAAGGTTCGTTCTCAAAGAGGCAAAATCCAAATACTCCAATTGCACAAAAGAAAACAATGAAATCTAAAGAGGAGATGCTCAAGGAATACTATAAAAGAGTTTTCGAAGAAACTAACAAAGAGCGTGAGAGGTGGAAAGCCGAGCAAAAAGCTAAACTTCAAAAAAGGAAAACTGAACAGAAAGCTGCATCAAAGTTATTAATAGAACAACCTAAAAATGAGATTAAGAGTGGTGTGGTAGAAAGCATAATAATTTATCCCATCGTGGTTTCTTGTGAATCAGATTGGGTGGATGAAAAAAATTGAAGAAGCAAATAAGGTTCAATCAATAAAAATTGTTCATAAAGAAATTCCAACAATTGAAACTCATCAAGAAATCTTGGAAGAAGAAGATGATGATAGAACAAAGGAGAATGATTTAGTTCTCCACAAAAATAAAATAATGCGGAATTTTTGAATATTTCTATAGTGAATTTTGTTTTACCTAATGATTTCTTTGATGTTTCTCCAACAAATTTCCAAATTTTCCAAACTCTTAATTTGCTAGTAGTCATCAAGAAGGAAAGTTCGCAAACTTATGTGATGTTTTTACTACTTCAGTTCTTCAAAATTAGAGAATGAGTTTTCTCCAACAAAGGAAGAATGATACTTGCAAGAGAAGCTTCGAATTCCAATGATACCATGGTACATGATTCGAGGACGAATCATTTCTCAAGAAATGAGGAATGATATGATCTCAAGTAGAGTCCTGTACGTATTAGATTTTGATCAATCTTTATCTAATTAGTTTTAGTATAATATATTTATGGGTTGTATATTTTATATTAAAATTAAGTATATTAGTGAGTTTTCGGCCTTTTTTGTATTAGTTTATAGCCCAAAATTAATTTAAGTTTTATTTTTATCTTATTTAGAAGCTTATCCTTATTTAAGAAGGTTATCCTTATCTATGAAATTATTCTAATCTAGGAAGATTATCCTTATCATGGAAGGTTATTCTTATTTGAAAATTTATCTTATCTAGAAAGTTAAAGTTAGGGTTTTCATGTAAGCTAGTTATTATAAATACCTAGCTATTTATGTAAAAGAAGAAACTTCAGATTTTGTTTAATATAAACTTTGTAAGAAAATACTCTCAATTTTGATTCTTGCTAGAATCGTTTTGAACTTATCAAAATTAACCACTTTGTGGCGTTTATCAATTATACCAAGGTTCTCTAGCACAGGTTGCTATTGGGTCGAGATTTATTATTCAAATCTGATTTGGCTTTCCAAGAGGTCGCATACCATGCGTAAAAGTGTTAGATCTCAAAACAAGTTGATTGGGGTTCACATAAGTGGACTTAAACTTGGAAGAGAGGAATACAATATGATTTAGAGACATTACGATTATCAAAAGACATCACCAAAAATCGTGTAGAAAGAAACCATACAGTTGACCCCAATTAATTTTGGGTGCTATCCTTTTGAACTTCTCGAACTTCTCTTCTCAAAGCCTTTAGCTAGTTCCCCATTACCCTTGGAGAGAAGGAGTGGGATTGGAAGTTCTTCCTTCCCTAATCCAGTGGAATTCGCTTGCAGCTCTTACTCTGTCAGCTTTCAAGCTACTAGTGGAACTACTTTATGTGTCCAGCGCATAAACGGCTTCTTCCTAATTCCTAAGGTAAAAGGGATTCCCTTATATTATGCCTTTCCACTAGACTACAATAAAGAAAAGAAGACTGTATAAAATACAACTATAAATTACATAAAAGAATACCAAAGGTTCATAACAAATTTGAAATATTAGCATCACAATAGCCAAAAGTATAACAAACTTGTCACTTTGTGGAGATATGAACACATTGTATATATACCAATAAGCTACCAAACTTCTATTAACAATCCCACATGGAAAAGTTACAAGTAGGCCACCTAAAAGTGTACTGAATTTAAGATTAGAACTTTTTCTTTTTCTTTTTCAAGTGGCAAGAACACTTGCATCTAACATATAAAATTCAAAAACGATATTACAGCAAGTCAATGACCCATATGCTTTTATCAACCATTATTATATTTGTCACGTTTCCTATCAGTTGAACTATAGTAGCTTGCACAAATAAAAAGATGAAAGGATAACATGAGATGCATCACAATGATTAAACATGAGAGCTATGGGATTTATTCAATTTAACAAAAAAAGGAAGAAAAGAAACAGAGGAGCGAAGAGAGGAAGTGAGGTATGGAGGGCCAAAGGACTCGAATGTGATGTTAAGCATCTACCCTAAAAGATTTAAGACACTTTCATTTGAAAACATGATTGCAAGCAGCAAGTAATTTTGGAGGTGTTGGTAATAGAATTTGCACAACTTTTTAACACTAGCAATGGTGCTTCCAATTACTTCCTAGCACATCAACATTGGATCTTAGTAGATAAAAAAGTTGTGGACGCTTTTCATGAGCCGAGAAACCAAAGCAAGTGCCCTCTGTGATGTTGCCTCACCTGACCTCACCCTAGTAGAGGCCAGTGCAGTCAAAGGCACATGCCTAGGTGCTAAGGCAAGGCGAAGATTAAGGTTGTGCTTCTAGAACATCCCGGCAAGGCGTGTTTAACTAGGCGTGCGCCTTTTGCGCTTAGACAAGGATTTTGGAGTAGTCAAGAGGCACATAAGGCACGCGCCTATATAAATTTTAAGGTTTTGATTTTTTTTTTTTAACCTAAAAGTCCAATTTTTCTTTTATTTTTACTTAGTAAATAAGGGTAATTTGGTACTTTTTAATTATTTTTTACTACAAGGAATCTAAAAGACGTAGTAGTATTTATTTTAGAGTTTTATTACTGCATATCTTATAGAATTTTTATCTCTTAGTCAAAGAAATTACAGAGAAGTCTAATTAAATACAAATTTTTCAGCTGCATCCCTCTCTTCTGCGTTTTTTTTTTTTATTCCTTTTTTCTAATTTTCTTTATGTTAACAAATTTTCTTTATTTTAATCTCTCTCTCTTCTTTCTCTATCTTCATTTTTTTTTATTTCTTTTTTTCCTAATTTTATAGTACACAGTGATTTGAATGAAGATTCTAGTGATGGATTTTAGGAATATTTTCTGCAGAGTTCTAGAGCTGATTTTTACTAAGTTTAGGTGGTGTTTTCTACCAATTGTGCTAAATTTAAGATATACAAAGTTTGAGAACTATTTTATGCTGAGTTTTAGGACAATTTTGTGGCTAATCTTTATGGTTATTTTATAATAAGTTTTAAAGTTTTTTTTTCAAACTTGTCAATTGTTTGCTTATATTTTTTGTTTTGGACTTAGATGTGTTAAAAATCTCTTCATTGTCCTAAAGATATAGAATATACTTATATAGGTGTAATGATACTGTTTTAACAATCTATTAGGTATTATTGGATTTTTTTAGAAACAGGCGCCTTGCTTTGCTCGGGCGAGTGCCTTTGTTGTGTCTTGCGGCTTAGGCGATAAGAGGAGCTACCACCTTGAGTGCGCTTTGCGCTTTTGACTACCTTGGTAGAGGGTCTTGTGCGAGATGGACTGTTATCAGATTACTAATAATACAATTGGTGCGGGCATAGAAGTGTTATGATTGCAGAAAAATCACCAATGGAGCAAGAACAAGAGATTGTCATCTTAGCTTTTGAGGATCAACGTTGACATACAGAGATAGCTCCATTGGCTACAATTTTATCAAATGTGTAGTTTCTAAAGAAACTTTCAAATACTTGTCAGGTATGTAATTCGATAATTGCATTCATAAGTGAGGCAAGATTTTGAGAACCTTAGTTAGTTAAGTACTTTAACTTTGGAAGCTGTGTTACTGAAACTTGAGCCTTTTGTTAAGACAAAAAAAGGAAGGGAGGAGAAAAAGAAGGTATTGGGGGTTGAGCAGCATAAACAGTGGTGGCGTGCATGGTGGTCAAGGAAGTCACAGTCACAGACTATATCTTTGCAAATACATATACAATACACATCTAGGCATCTATACTAGCACTTTGTAAGATCTGATTTTGTTTCTATTTCTTATCAAATATTTAATTTTGACCATGCAGATATTGCATGTTTTCTACAATCTCTGTTTTACGCTATAATTTGGAACCATTCACTGTGATTCTGTATGTGGACATGTGAGACATTTCATGGCACGACTATGGGTGTGCGAGTCATTTTCATGGTGTGTATGTGTGTGTTTATATCTGCATGAAAATTCAAAGGCTATATCTTTGCAAATACATATACAATACACATCTAGGCATCTATAATAGCACTTTGTAAGATCTGATTTTATTTCTATTTCTTATCAAATATTTAATTTTGAACATGCAGATATTGCTTGTTTTCTACAATCTCTGTTTTACTCTCTAATTTGGAACCATTCACTGTGATTCTGTATGTGGACATGTGAGTCATTTCATGGTACGACTATGGGTGTGCGAGTCATTTTCATGGTGGGTGGGTGTGTGTGTGTGTGTTTATATCTGCATGTAAATTCAAAGGCTATTTATAAATAGATCTATCGTTTTAAAAGAAAAATTAAACTAATAACACAGCAGCTGCATGGTCGAATGACTGGTATATCAAATTGCAGATACCTGGCTTCCTTTGCACATGAAGCTTGAAAGTACTAAAACTTCTTCAAATGCAACGGCCTTATCAATCTTGCCACCGAATATGCCCTCAAATCTCTGAGAATACCAAAGATAACAATTATTCTATTTAGTCAAAAGCAACTATAAGCTTAATAATAGCAAGAAAAGAAAACACAAGATGACCGACCTTCAGTTGGATTACCAAGATATTAGGTGGTTGAAGAATTGACATTTGCTTCCTTGCAGCGACCAATTTCTTACAACTGAACAAGCATAAGTCTCTCGCTCGTAAAAGCCAAACATACCAGCAACAGCTAGCATTAAATTAAATAAAATTAAAAAACCATTTAAATTGCTTACTTTTCACATCTGTACTTATTGCTTCCTTCCAAAATCTCAGGCTGGAAAAATTTTTGCATTGCCTCTCTAAGCGAATTACCATGCAAAACATCGAGACTAATATCCATAATCTCATCAACCTTATTGGATTCAGAATTACATGACAAGCACTTCACCTGGCTCTGCAAAGCACCTCCAAATATCTCCTTAACAACAGTGCTGCTGCCATGAACAGAATCATTCCCCTTGCGCCGCAGTTTCATAAGTCGCAAGCAAGTGTTATGGCACGCATCAATAACATAGCGTAAGAACTCATGCGCATCCTCTTGGCGACCGCCCCGAAAGTGTTCGGCAAAAATCCTGAGACAGTTTTGGATCTTAACAGGGTCATCGAAAGTTAGGTCTAAGCTTAGGGAGCGGACTATCCGTTTCTCAAGTATGCAAAAAGGACAATCACGCTTTCGCTCGCCGTTGGAAACAGAATCACCTGTGAGAAACAAGAAAAAGAAACTTGAGCGTAGAAATTGAAAGAAATTAAGATATGAGTAAAGAAAGCTCCATAAGAAAAACAAACATACAGAAAGTGGAGTGTTGTAAACGAAGACAGAAATTAGCGAGAGGAGGAGTATAAGTAAGGCACTGAAGGACGCTATTGAGATAGCAAGAGTTGCCGAGATTCTTCAACCCTAAAGGCGGACCCTTTTTCCTTTTCTGACTCAGTAAACTCAGCTGCCAACTCATCTGCAATTGCAATCCCATTCATCAAAACCATCAAGATGATGATGATGTCCTTCCCTCTTCATTTGAAACGACAACAACCTCTGTTAAGTCGTTTATCTCCGACCGCCGCCGCCGCAGCGTTAACTTCCAATCGCATCGCGAGGTCACAAAGTAATTATAACGAAAATAGAAATTTGGGGCACTTTTTGTGATAATAGAACTACCAAATGAGCAACCAATTCCCAATATTTAGTTATTTGCTTTTGCTTGCCTCTGATTCTTGCGACTTGCGAGGGTTCCTCTTCTGTTTTCCCCCTCCCCTTCTTTGATTTCGTGGCTGCGTGGTCTCTACTATTATTATTATTATTATTATTATTATTTATGAAAAATGGCCTCTATTATTATTATTATTATTATTATTATTACCTTGCCTTTTATTATTTTTTTTTTCTTAATTACAATTTATTCAATAAAATAACGAATATTATAATATATTAATAAGTCATTTAATTTTATTATTAGTAAAATTTAAGATAATAAATAAAAATATTAAAAAGATAAAAATATTTTATTTTTTATTTTTAATTAATTATATTTTATTTTTACTTTAAAAAATATTTTTAGGATTAAAAAATATATTTTCATTGTTTTGACAAATTTAAAAATAAAAATATTTTTTAAAAAATATTTTTTATTTTATTTTTAAAAGATAATAATATGAAAATAAAAAATAAAAAATATTTTTTAAAAAAAATATTTTTACTTTTTATTTTCAAATTTGTCAAAAATATAAAAATAATTTTTTTATTTATATTAAAAATTTTAAGAAAAAATAATTTAATTTCTTCTTAAATTATTTTTTAAAATAAAAAATATTTTTATTTATTTTTTATTTTTAAATTTATCAAAAAATATGAAAATAAATTTTTTAATCCTAAAAAATATTTTTTAAAAATAAAAATATAATGTAATTAATTAAAAATAAAAAGTAAGGGCATTTTTATTTTTATACTGCTATTTTTAGTCATTTTATGATTGTCTAATGGTAAAATTAGACGAAATGATATATTAATATAATGGAAAATTCATGAAGTTAATATATTTTTAAAAAATTATTAGGACTTAATATATTTAGTTATTTTATAAAGGGAACCCTAATTAATCTTTTTTCTTTTTTGGGAAACTCACCTTTTATTATTATTAATTTACTGAATGTTATACAAAAACAAATTATTTCATATTAGTTTTGCTCATATGTTGCACGTAATAATTACTATAATTCTTAAACAATTAGTTATACTTTATTTAAATTTTAAGCATTTCATGAAACAATATCCCAAAATGAAATAAAACAATATCTCAAAATAAAATAAAATCTCAAAATAAAATATAGTTAATAGAAAACTATGAAATTGTCTATTTAATATATAATATAAATTAGCTCTTCAAAATTTTAATTGGCACCTTCTCCAACTTCAAGTAATTTCATATACTTAAATATCATCAAATAAATATGTTGGAAAATAAATAGCACTAATAAGAGGGATAGTATAATACTTCTTAGAAATCTAATATAATATGATCACGATTTGATATTACGAGCCCATAATTATTTTTACGCAGACCTGAATCACGAATAAAATATCACAGGAAAAATAATCTACACGAATGTCTTTCGCGTCAATATGAGTGACTATTAGAGTCGCATACAAAAAAACTACGCTTCAAATCTTAGGATTGTGGATGGTTTCTAATATAGAACGAGAAAGCATTTTGTGCAGAAAGAAAATTATAAATACGGCGTTTTTTTTAATTTTATATATATTGTTATATATAGTAGATATGAGAATATCATAACTCTAGTAGAAACCTATTAGGTTTCCTTTATTTTTATCCTATTCCTAGCTGAATAGGAATTAATCTACCATAGTGTGGATTTATATGTGGGCCCCATAGGCTTACAATTAGTATCTCTCACTCAGATACATTAAGGTAATCTCATATAAACCCATTAACAAAATTTCTAATCTACATTTCCACTCATACAGAAAATGAAGCATGCGACCTGGCGAGAAAGATAAATTTGAGAAGTGATTTATTAAGTCACCACCAAACTAACATAACACTACAACTCCATAACTTGTCTTACACCCCAAACTGTATGTTTACACCAAATCAAATACTTTTCATCCTTTAAATATAAAAATGGTAAATAATATGCTTTGATCTCATAATTATGCATTTGTACTCATGGTTACATCAAATATATTTCTGATATAATCGCTTGGGCTATTAGTTACAAATCATAATTGTAATACCAATCAGTTTTTCCTCAGCCTCTCATGTCAATTCATATAGACTTGACAGCTTTCCTAAACATGCTCCTCTAAACGACATAATTCATCGCCCTTGGACAACATGCTAAAGTAGCAAACATCAATGTCACATCCCACACTATAGGACTGTGACAAAGTTGGTATCAGAGCAAAAGGTTTGAAATTTTATAATGCTTATATGAATATGATGTTTATATGAACTGTATTGTGTATGTGACTGCTTGCTATATTGTTATTTATTCTGTGTATATCATGGAGTATAGGAAATTGTATATCGTCAAATTAGGTGTTTCCTCATTGTTCGAAATTCCACATATCTCTATATTGATAAATCTCATATATTTTTGTGAATTGTTGTGTTGTGATTGTTGTGCAGATGTCTGATAGTGCGAGGGGAGGTATATTTCCTCGTTTGGGTGACAGCCAACATATTGTTAGGGAGGAACCAGAGGTTAGCTCTAGAGCCTCAGTGTAGGGGAGAGAAGCAGGTTTTGAGCCACCTAGGTCCCGTAGGAGGACAGATAGTAGGGGAGGGGATAATGCTCCTTGGAGGGAGGGGATAATGCTCCTTGGAGGCATGAGCTACAGGAGTTTAGGCAGGAGATGGAGAGG
The DNA here is from genome assembly GCA_948193065.1 of Aleurites moluccanus. NCBI lineage: Eukaryota > Viridiplantae > Streptophyta > Magnoliopsida > Malpighiales > Euphorbiaceae > Aleurites > Aleurites moluccanus. The sequence goes on along the minus strand of CANXYC010548964.1, from coordinate 2,447 downwards.
AGAAACCAGGAGTTGGCGGATATGTTACAGGCCCACTTAGGAGGGCAGGCTGCAGCAGCTGTGCAGCCACCAGCACCATCACCACCACCTTTGTTTCCTATTCCCCCCATAGTACAGCTTGTTATGCCTCCAGCAGCAGTACCGCCTCCAGCAGCAGTACCACCTGCAGTAGTGCCACCTATACCAGAGAGAGTATTGGCAGACAGAGTGAGGGTCAGAGGTAGATGTCTGATTCCAGAGGGTGGTGTTTCGCTTTCTGAGTTTAGGAAGTTGCAGTTGCCTTCTTATCAGGGTGAGTATGGTAAGGATCCTTCAGACTTTATCGAGATAGTTGACCGGAAGGTCAGGGGTTTACTATGTTCAGATGCCAGATTGATTGAGCTGGTAGGATCATTGTTACAGAGGGATGCTTCTGCTTGGTTTGATGAGCAGATAGATGGTAATATCAGGGGTGATGATCCTATGTCCTGGGCAGAGTTTAAGGAGAGACTGCTTGATGAGTTCTTACCTGAGGGACTGAGAGACAGGAATAGTGCCAGATTTGAGCAGTTAGTCCAGGATAATATGAGTGTGTTGGAGTATACTCGTGAGTTTAGGAGGTTGAGCAGGTATGGCAAGTCTATAGCACCTACAGACGCACACATGATCAGGAGGTTTCAGAATGGGTTACAGTTAGTGATCTGTAATAATCTGTTGGCTATACAGTTTACTTTCCTGGGTGCGATTATTGACATCGCGGTGCAGATGGAGATAAATTCTATGAGGGAAAAATCTGGGAGAGATCAGAGGAGATTTCAGAGGGATTCATCCAGACCAGGATAGAGATCCTTCCAAGTTGGTTCTTTTAGACCTACACAGACACAGCAAACATCTGTTCAGAGAGGTCAGGGGAGAGGTGTATCTAGAGGAGGTGGTATGAGACCATCAGTATCAGTAGCCTCCCAAGCAGCCAGTAGACCAGTACAGCAGTTACCAGAGTTGCCCCAGTGTAGTTTTTGTGGGAAGAGGCACACAAGAGAGTGTCGTTTACAGACTGGAGCTTGTTTGAGGTGTAGAGAGTGTGGTCACTTTTACAGGATTGTCCTATGTTTAGGACTACTCAGATAGCTAGTTCTACAGGGTCACAGCCTAGTGTGCAGTTTGGTCGGGGTGGAGGTAGTGCAGGTAGGGGTAGACCCGCAGGGCGGTCATATTCAGCTGTTCCACCACCTACAGGCAGAGGACAGGGTAGAGTAATTACAGTGACTCCACAGCAGATTCAGGGCTCTCATGACACAGTAGTAGGTAAGCTTTATGTTTGTGGTATTGATGCATATGTGTTGTTTGATTCGGGTGCCACACATTCTTTTGTGTCCTCTGTGTTTGCTATGAGATTAGGTAGAGAGAGAAAACCCTTGCAGGTACCTTTAGAGGTAGCTACCCTCTTAGGTAGGAGTGTTGATGTTGATTTTGGGTTTGAGAGGTGTGATGTGGTTGTCGAGGGGAGAGTTTTACTTGCGGACTTGGTTGAGCTACCTATACTTGAGTTTGATGTGATTTTGGGTATGGATTGGTTGACTACTCATCGTGCTATGATAGATTGCTTTGCGAAGTGGATTGAGTTCAAACCAGATGAGTGTGATGGGTTTTCTTATCAGGGTGAGACAGACAGGGGTAATCTCAGCTTCATATCAACTATTAGGGCTAGACGGTTTCTTCAGAAGGGTTGTGTTGCTTATTTGGCCAGCGTGACAGATACTCGACAGACAGTTTCTGGGATTGAGCAGATTCTTGTGGTTAGTGAGTTTTCAGATATTTTTCCTAAGGATCTACCGGGGTTATCGCCAGTGCAGGAGATAGAGTTTGAGATTGATGTTTATCCGGGTATAGATCCGATTTCCATTCCACCTTACAGGATGGTACCGGCAGATTTGAAAGAGGTAAAGGTACAGTTACAGGAATTGTTAGATAAGGGATTCATCAGGCAGAGTAATTCTCCATGGGGAGTACCAGTACTGTTTGTAAAGAAGAAGGATGGGTCACTTCGTATGTGTATAGACTACAGGCAACTGAATAAGGTGACAGTGAAGAACAAGTATCCTTTGAATATGATAGATGATTTGTTTGATCAGTTGCAAAGTGCTTCTTACTTTTCGAAGATTGATCTTTGGTCAGGTTATCACCAGCTGAGGATTAAGGAGAGTGATATACCGAAGACTGCATTCAGGACTAGGTACGGCCATTATGAGTTTTTGGTACTGCCTTTTGGATTGACTAATGCACCAGCAGCATTTATGGATATGATGAATAGGATCTTCAAGCCCTTCTTGGATCGGTTTGTGATAGTGTTTATTGATGACATTCTGATATATTCGAAGAGTAGGGAAGAGCACGAGGAGCATTTGAGGATTGTGCTACAGATTTTGAGGCAGCATCAGTTGTATGGTAAGTTATCGAAGTGTGAGTTT
>CANXYC010548824.1:0-11665 GCA_948193065.1 Aleurites moluccanus | reverse complement strand
GCAAAATGAATTCTAATCCATAAATATTAACAAGGAACATCATATAAACATTATTGAACCAATAGAACTTCAAAACTAACAACTTACCAAAATTTCTTCAAAAGCTTCTTTGAATTATTTGGTTGCCTTAATGGATTTTTCTTTGAAATCTAAGGTTAGATTAGTGTTTAGGATGATAGAATATATCTAATTCTATCAACATTGGAAAGAAAACAACAAGAAATGGGAGGGGTGGTGTGTGGCCGAAAGCTTCAAGGCATAAAGATGGTGGTTTTGGCTGAAATTTCTAAGGAAGAAGGAGACAAATGGTGTGGTGGGAGGAATTTATCCATTTACTAAAGATGTGATCCAATGGTTTAGGTTTCATGGTAATTTTGGTGAAAGCTAGTCATCCAACCATACATTCTTCTTACTTTCATACTATTGGTTCATCCAAAGTCAACAAAAATGGATATCATATACTTTTGACACACCAAATCCAAAACCAATGGCAAAAATCCTATACTTTAAGCTTATAATAACAAATTTGCAACCTATTCATCTAACTATCTAATTCTTTATCATTTGATCCAATGGTTAGATTTAATCAAGCCTAAACTAATACCATAAGGTTGCACACACTCTATAACTCCATATTATAAAGGAAAAGACCAAAATACCCCTAATGCAACCGAAGCACCGAAATTGCATAATTTGCCGAGAATCACTTTTCAACCGGGTTTATTTCTCTAACTAATACTCAAATAAATTAAATAATGTCATTTTCAAATCTTTAAATTCTTTTCTACCTCCAAATATGATATTAAATCCATTAAAATCCGATGGGTGAAAAATGACCATTTTGCCCCCAGTTCATCAAAAACTCAAAATTTTCCGATTTAGTCCTAACAGCCTCTAAACTACTTCTATGCCTAAAATCAATTCAAATAACATGCATAACTATCAATTTCATACAATAATACATAATAATAACACGTTCAAAAGAAAAGAAAAATCTTTCCCCTAAAGTCATCTTTAAGGGTTAAGTCAAACTTAGGCTGAGGTGTTACACATCAACACATTCTCAAGCACTCCGGCAAAAAATTTAACCGACCTATCGGCTAGTTGAAGTGTCATCCTTGTTGGCTTGATCTCATTGAACCCCAGCTTATCTGCCATAGATTTTGGCATCAAACTTATACTTGCGCCAAAGTCACATAGTGCCTTTTCAAACTCCATTTTCCCTATGGTGCAAGGGACTGAAAAACTTCCTGGGTCTTTGAGCTTTTGTGGCAGCTTGTTCTGAATAATTGCACTACATTCCTCGGTTAGTGCAATTGTAGCATTCCCTTCTAACTTCCTTTTATTTGTCAAAAGTTTTTTGAGGAATTTGACGTAAGTTGGCATTTGAGCAAAAGCATCTGCAAATGGAATGTTTATACAGAGCTGCTTAAATACTTCCAAAAACTTTTCATATTGCTTCTCTAATTTATGCTGCCTCAATCTCTGTGGGAATGGAATAGGAGGGACGTAGGGCTTTACTTCCTCCTCTTTTGGTTCCTCAACTTTCTCAGCCTCTTTTGATGTCTCCTTCTCTTCCTTCTTCTTTGGGACAACTTCTTCTAGTTGCTTCCCGCTTCTCAACATGACTGCTTTGCAATGTTTCTTGGGGTTTACTTCAGTGTTGCTTGGCAAGGCTCCTTGGTTCCTACTTGCCATTGCATCTGCCATTTGCCCCATTTGAACTTCCAAATTCTTTATTGCTGCAGATTGGCTTTGCAAAGTTGAATCTGTCTTATACATGAAATCTGATGTGGATTTAGCTAAGCTTGCAACAAGGTCCTCCAAGTTGGATTTCTTCTCTTGAGGTTGGAATTGACTCCTTTGAAATCCAGGTGGTGCAAATTGTTTGGATGGCCCAGCTTGGTTGCCTTGTATTGGAGGGTTCAACTGATTGTTTTGGTTGCTCCAAGAGAAATTTGGGTGATTTCGCCATCCAGGATTGTATGTGTTTAAGTAGGGATTGTTCTGTTGCACCCCTTGTTTGTTGAAGTTAGCCACATTTTGCATCTGTTCAACATTGGTACATTATGCAGAAGCATGATTATCTCCACAAACATCACAGCTCACAAAATTGTTAGATATAGCATTATAATGATTGGCATTATTTATATTGCTATTAGATCCTAACAATTTTAAAATTGCATCAAATTTGACATTTACCATTGCCGTTTGATCTACTTCATACACACCAGCTGCCCTTTTTGGATGGCTTCTTTCATTGGACCACTGGTGGTTATTTCAAGTAATTTCCTCGATAAGCTGGTATGCCTCATCTGCTGATTTATTAATTAATGCTCCTCCAGCAACTGCATCGAGAGTAATTTGAATGGTCGGAGATAGTCCACCATAAAATGTCTGTAACAAAGTGTAACAATCTATTCGGTGATTTGGACATCTCCTTTACAATCCCTTAAACCTCTCCCAAGCATCATACAATGATTCTCCATCCTGTTGACTGAAATTTAAGATGTCATTCTTAAACCTCAACATCTTTCCAGGTGGAAAATATTTTGTAAGGAAGGCTTGAACCAACTGCCTCCAGCTCGTGAAGAAATTTTTAGGATGCTTGTTTAGCCACTCCTTGGCTAGTTCTCTTAATGAGAATGAAAATAGCATCAACCTAATTGCCTCATCTAGAACTCCATTAATTTTTACGGTGTTGCATAGTTCCACGAAGTTTGAGATGTGTGCATTAAGGTCCTCCAAAGGTCCTCCACTAAATTGCTTGTTGGAGACCATATTGATCAAAGCCGGATCCAGCTTGAAGTTGTTGTTATTGATAGTTGGTCGGGCTATGCTTGATTATGCCTCATGCAAATTCGGAAGCACATAATCTTTTAAGGTCCTCAGTTGTGGCTGATGGTGAATCTCTGGCTCTTGATATCCTTGCGAAAAATCATTTAGATTTGGGTTAGCCGTCACATCAGCCTCATTTCCTCCAACATTAGCCATTTCAGTTTGATCTTGTGATTGCTGGAGTTGTTGTTGCTTACGTAACCTTGTTTCTTTGCGATTTCTTCTACACTGTCTTTCGATCTCAGGATGAAATGGCTCTAAATCTATTAATCCTGATTTTTGCATAAACTTGCAATTAGATTCACACGAAGAAATAATTTAAAATAATGGAAAATAAAACCAAAATAATAAAGATAAATATTAGAATAGATATTGATAAAATAGTTGCGCCTCCTCGGCAACGGCGCCAAAAACTTGTTCGGACTTTTCGCAAGTGCATGAATCGTTTTAGCAAGTAATAGAGTGAGTAGAGTATCATCCCACAGAGAGGCGTTATCAATTACCAAAATTTATATTATCTTTATTAATTGGAAAGAAATTAATTTGGTTTGAATGAATTTTTCTTAAAGCAAAATTAAATAAATAAGAAATCTCAACTTAGAAATTTAAGATATTAAAGTAAACTATCTAGAATTTAGATTCCGTTAATTGAATTTATCCGGTTGATTGACTCAATAATGATTTCAAAACTAAAGTGTTTGATGGATTGATTACTCTAAATTATGAATTAGTCTCTCTCGAGCAAAAATCCAAATATTAACATTAATGCAAGTGTCTACTCTCATGATCACCAAATAAATGTTAATTCATTAAGATCCTTAGCAATTTCATAAAATCCACTAAAGTGTACCCTAATCTCTTAGCGATACATGTCTTAGCTTATTAATTCCATGAACTAGCAACTATCGCAGCTCTCGCTTGTAAATAGCTACCTTAGATAGTGATTATAGTGGCCAATTATAAAACACTTATAAATCAAAATTAACAAATCAAACTTTATATTAAGATTAATTGAAATCATTAATCATTGTCATCAACCTTTATTATTCAATTAACTTTATCTAAATCCTAGAAAAAGGATTTAGTTCAACATGATAAAATAATGAAAAGATAAACTAATCAATAAATTAAACATGTTCATAATAAAATTAACAAAGAAATAAACAAGTAGAGAAAGTAAAAACTATATTTGATAATCTCTTTGATTGATTGAAGGTCTTGAAGCTCCAAAAATCCTTTTCTCTAGCCTCCTTTAAGTTTTCTTAGCTCCCAAGAGTGATCTCTCTTTTTTCCAAGTCTTGGTTACCTTTTTATAGACTTCACTTCTAAGGGTAGAGCAAAATACCGGGTAGGGACATGAAATACCGGTTACATAGCTCAAAATACCGGGTACCCGTATTTCATGCTATTTGGCGAAATACCGGTTGTCTAGTGAAATACCAGTTGTACACGATGAAATACCGATACCCGGTATTCGCTACTGTCTCTCGGGTTCCATTTGTATTTCAAATACCAGTTCCTCATCTCCAAATACCGGGTATTGGCTCCAAATACCGATACCCGGTATTTCATCCCCTGAAGAATATTTTCAAACTGAAAATCCAAAATTTCAATTTTTAAACTTTTAAAACAAAATCAAATCAAATAGAAATCATTATTCAAAAAAAAAATCATAATCAAAATCATAAATCTAAACAAAAAATTTCAAAATCAAATCAAATAAAAATATTATTCAAAATCAAATCTAAATCATATTAAATCTACCAAAATATTACTAAATCTTAATTTTCAAATTAAAATTCAAAAATTAATCTAACTTAAACAGAAACTCAATTAATTAAGTACAAAATGACACCTAAAATACTAGTAAAAATACTTAATTTTAATGCCTAACAGCAACCGAGCATCTCGAAACCTTCGGAGCACCCATGAGACATAGACAGACTTATGTCAGACCAAACGAAATGTCAGGTCCCGATTTTGAAATATGACGGTCTTAGGATGCAAGAGATGCTAAAGGCGACCGGCACCCGTAGAACCCAATATCACATACAATTATCGAATACTATCAATTAATTTATTAATTACTCAATTAAGTTTCATTTTGACATTCTGTAATTTGTCTATAATTATTTTGCAATTGATTGTAATTACCATAATTTCATGCCATAATATTAATTATACTCCATAATATGCCATACATACATATACATAATCTAACTATGTCATTTTACAACCCATGGAGCAACTATAGAATATATAACAAATACAGTGTTAAATATAATTACACTGTTACTACTGATATTGCAAGAATTCACAGGGAATCAAAAGTTGAGATTTTTGCCTCCTACTCTGCAACTGAAAAGGGGAAACAATGAAAGAGTGAGTATGAAAATACTCAGTGAATCTAATATGCATCATCCAAAAGAGAAGACTAGAATAATCAATAAATAATAGGCAGATGAACAAATAATATCAATATGCTCAACAATGTCTGAATAAAGAACCAAATTACAGTAGATGACTGTAGAGTTAATAATCAAGTCAAAGGAAAATATATCTCATAGATAAGACAGATAAAGGGCCATGAAACTCATTTCACATGTATCAATAAATATAAGGCTGATTATGTCTTATGACTAGAATTGTTAACCCTTCTCAACTAGGGTATCATTATATATTGTGCGCATTGCTGACGATATGTACCCACTACCCCGTCGGAGAGGCAGTTATGTCAAATCTCATCAGAAGCAATAAGAATATGAAACAAGTCAATCAATATTAATATACAATGACAATCTCATCAAGAAGCAGTAGCTCGTGAATTTAATCAAGCGAGACTGCAATTTAGCAATAGCTAAGCAATAGATGAATCAATAAACAGTAGTATTACAATTAACAATTAACATTGGGATGAATCAAAAGTTAAGCAAATCAAGTCAAGAAGTTATCTCAATTGGCATGCCAATGTCGCTGGCGACGATGGCATTCAAATGGTAGGCCTATGGAAAAAATCAATGGTAGGCCTATGGATTTTGAACTAGGTGTTAGTCCTTTGGCAACCAAGAAGGGGGGGGGGGGTGAATTGGTTGTCTTCTAAAAATAATGACCAATTAAAAATATGATGATGGAAGAGAAGAAGAAAATCAACACAAAGATTTATAGTGGTTCGGCCAAAATGAGCCTACGTCCACTCCTTAATATCACACTTGAGTATTTTACTATATTTGATCTTTTTATAGGTTCAAGATCAAACCTAAGTATTTTGGTTCACACTCTAACCTTTTACGATGTGTTTTTCTCAAACCAGGCTCACACATAACCCAAAAGATTTACAAAAGATGAGAAGAAAGATTTCCCTTTTTACCAAACTCTCTTATAATCAATAATCTTCAACAACTTTGAAGATATACAATAAATTCAAGTATATACTAATTTTTTCACAATAAATATGAATGATCTTTCAATAAATGGCTTATGAACTTGTTTAAGGTTATTCTACTCTCATTTAATACAAATAAACTCATATTTATAGTCTTGGTTCAAAAAAGAGTCGTTTAGACTCTTTTTCCCACAATAAATGCACTTGAAATTTTGCTCTAATGGTTATTTTATGGGTGAGTTGCACCCCGACTTGGATAGTAGCACCCGTGACTTGCATCTAGTCATTTGGCTTGATAAAGAGTAAATTTGAATTTTACCAAGTAGCGCCCGCGACTTGTAATTGTAGCTCCCTCGACCAATCACGTTACTAAGCATTTGAACTTGGTTTAATTAAAATTCACGCCCGCGACTGATCTGGTCATCCCTGCGATTACATCTAGTCACACCCGCGATGTTTTAATGTCACGCCCACAACTGAGAGTCACTGTTCAACTTAAAGCTACTGGATGTTTTGAGATATTCTAATTTTAATTTCACACCTAAGAAATAAACTTGTCACACCTGTAACTTCACCTAGTCACACCCGTGACTTCTTTGTGTCGCGCCCGCTACTGGAGGGACTGTTCATCTTGAAGCTACTGGATGTTTTTAAAATTTCTCAAATTAATTCCACGCTCGCGACTGAAAAGTGTCAGCCCCCCAACCTGAAACTTTTCAAAACTATGATTGACTTTGTCACACCTATGACCAAGCTTGTTTCTAGCGTCGCGCCTGCATTTATAGGTGGTCACACCTGCGATGCAACAGCATCCTGCAATACTTCAGAGAAATACTTGGAAAATCTTGCACATAATCAAATAAACTCATTAGTCTATTAAATTAGTGTTTCTAACCATCAAAATAGATATGATGAAGACACTGAGGTCTAACAATCTCCCCCTTTTTGATGGTGACAAATAACCAATTATAAAAAGGATATGTGATTATGTGTTTTAATAAACTCCCCCTTAATTTGTGCTTAATTCTGAAAAATTATAGAATAAGTTTATATAGCAAAAGCACACATAATTTCTCCCCCTTTGTTTGATTCCAGTCAAAAAGTAAAATAATCAAAGTAGATTAATCAATCAAATCATTACAAGAAAGAGCTCCAATAATGAAAGATCCAAACAAAACAGAAAAAGAAAATCTCATAAAAAAGATCTACGAAAGAAGAAACGTCTGGTGCAGGATCTGAAGACCTCTCACTGCAGCGACTCTAATAGTTGCAATATTGGAGAAGACGCTATCAGCAAGTGCCTTGCCTTTGTCCAAGGGCGGAAAAGGGGCAACATCCATTGGAGTATCCTCTGTTGGTATCTTATTTTTCCCATTCTCGCTAGACTTGGCATCAACAGTGTCTGAAGCAGATGGAGAAAAAGCATCACGATGCTTTATTTCTACTAGAAACTCCCGTTGTTGGCAGTGTAAGCATTGAATGACAGCTTTGAGAGAGGTCTTTACTTCAGTCTCAATAGATGAGACCCTATCATCCAATTTTTGGATGCGCTCCATAATTTCATTTTGGCGATTCTCCATAGCATCGAAGCGAGCCGTTAAGAATTCTATAAGTGAAAGGGAAGTTGTTGTGTCCATAAAAGGAGCAGGGGGTGCAGGATATGGAGGAGCTGTAGTATCAACAGAAAGAGCAAGAACTTCTTCCTATTGCTCAACATTCTTACCAATAGCAGGAGCAGCTTTGAGAGCAAAAGATCCATCTGGTCTCTTTTCAAGGATCCCCATGCGCTGCAAAGTGATAACCCCAAGAAATTTATTTTCTAGAAGATTGTGAACCAGGGGTCTGAAGGCAGTGTTGTTTGGATCAAATGAAGGGTTTTCACATATTGCACAAGCTATATGTGTCACCAAGTGACCACAGACAATATCTCTTGATTTTTTTCGAGCAATGTTTTCAATTGATCCACCAACCATCTAGCAGAGGCAATAGGATGACCTTTCTCGATGCACCAAAGAAAGAACAATTTGATCTTAAAAAATGCACTGTAACTTATGCCTCTACTGTTGATTATATAGGTGATAATCCTGTGAATCATCTTGAGAATTCTTATACTAGTGGATTTAGAGATTCTGGGGTTAAAAAGTTGAGAAGACCCAGTGATTTCCTTCTAAAAATCATGCATATTTTCTTTAAACTCTTTTGAAAACCCTATTGCTCTAATTTTAGAAAATCCAAAGAGCTGATTGGTTTGCCTAAGGAAAATAGTATAAGGTTTACCTAAGAGCTTGAAGCTGATGTTCCCATAGGTGGATCCCCTTGATATGTCAAGAGTAAAATTGGAGAAAAATTCCAAGGTAAACAAGGGAAAACAGTCACACCTAATATCAACCATTGTGAGCCAATGGACAGATTGGAGTTTTGTCCTAATTGGTTCACTCAGCCCTAAACTATTCAATTTCATCCAATTTACATATCTAGAAGGAAGAATTGAATGATTTGAAGTGAGATTTTCATACCGGGTAATTTCTTGAGGGTTTAAGGATTGAACCAAAACTTCTAAATCTGTAGGATTCCACTCTTTATGATTTACTAGAGTCATTTTCTTCTTTGGAATAGGAATAGGAGAAGGAATTGAGGTAGGAGGAGGAGGAATAGGTGGAGAAGAGGATTCTGAGGAGGAAGAACTATATGAAGGAGAAGGTATGAAGGTTCGTCCTAAATTAGGGCGCTTAGACGATTATTGACCCTTTCTAGCCCAAGATTTTACTCTTTTTGATGCCATTTTTAGTGTGAAAAGATGATTGAAGCAAGAAAAAGAGATAGATTTTGAGAGAAAATGATTTTAGGTTGAGAGAGAAAGTGACAGAAAGTGCGAGAAAATGGATTTAAAAGACAGACTATCACGCAAGTCGCGGCTGCAACGACGAGCTGGCAGGCAATAATTAAAAAGAAATCAATAAGTAGCAGTTGCGACAAAAAAACTTTTCGCGACTGTGACGAAAATCAGTCGCTGCTGCGAACATATCAAAGAGTAGTGGTTGCAACTCTTGCAAAATAAACAATTCTAGAGTCGTGGTTGCAACTCCTGTAGGTCGCTGCTGTAACTAGAAAAGACAGAAGAAAAACATATCAAAAGAGTAGCGGTTGTGACTCTAAACATTCTGAGGGTCACAGTTGCGACTCCTGTAGGTCGCGGCTGCAACTACCAAAAATCATAAAAATTTAATTATTTTTCAAAAAATTTTCCATCCAACATGCCCAATTCTTTCTTAATAAAATTCATCCTTTCTTCATTTAAGGGTTTTATAAAAATATCTGCCAATTAATTATTTGACACTACAAATTCTAGAGCAACATCATGGTTTTGCACATGATCTTTAAGAAAATGATATCTAATGTCAATATGTTTACTTCTTGAATGTTGAATAAGGTTTTTTCATAAATTTATAACACTAGTATTATCACACTTAATAGGAATAGTTTTTAGAGGCACACTAAAGTCTTTAATTTGTTGTTTCATCCACAACACTTGTACACAACAATAAGCGTCTGCCACATATTCAACTTCTGCGGTGGACAAAGCCACAGAATTTTGCTTCTTGCTAAACCAAGAAACAAGACAATTTCCTAGGAGTTGGCAAGTATCAGAGGTACTTTTCCTATCCAAGCAACTACCGACAAAATCTGCATCGGAATAACCAACAAGATTAAAGTCCATGCCTCTAGGATACCATAAGCCAATGTGTTAAGTGCCCATTAAATATTTAAAAATCCTTTTTATAGCACGCAAATATGACTCTTTTGGACAAGATTGAAATCTAGCACACAAACATACGACAAACATAATATCGGGTCTACTAGCAGTTAAATAAAGCAAACTTCCAATCATACCTCTATATTTCTTTTCTTCAATAGGTTTGCCAAGATCATCCTTGTCAAATTTGATAGAGGGGCTAATTAAAGTTCTACTTGCCTTTGCTCCTTCCATCCCAAATCTTTTGAAAAGACCTTTTGTGTATTTAGATTGGTTGATGAAGATTCCTTCTTCTTCTTGCTTGATTTGAAGTCCAAGGAAATACTTCAATTATCCCATCATGCTCATTTCAAATTCTTCTTGCATGCACTTAGAGAATTCTTTGTATAAAGACTCATTAGTAGCTCCAAATATTATGTCATCCACATAAATTTGCACAATTAACAAATTTTTCTTGTCCTTTTTAATAAAAAGTGTTGTACAACTCTACCTTCTGAAAAACCATTTTTAATTAAAAAGAACTAAGTCTATCATACCAAGCTCTAGGAGCTTGTTTTAGACCATAAAGTGCTTTTTGAAGTTTGAAGACATGGTTTGGAGAATCAAAACTTTCAAAACCAGGGAGTTGTGTAACATACACTTCTTCTTCAATATAACCATTTAAAAATGTACTTTTAACATCCATTTGATACAACTTAAAATTCATATGACATGCAAATGCTAGAAGCATTCTAATAGCCTCAAGTCTAGCTATGAGTGCAAAGGTCTCATCATAGTCTATACCTTCTTCTTGATTATACCCTTGAGCCACTAGCCTAGCCTTATTCCTAATTATTACTCTATCCTCATCCATTTTTTTTCTAAAAACCCACTTAGTGCCAATGATAGGGTGGTCTAAGGGTCTAAGAACTAAGGTCCAAACCTTGCTTCTTTCAAATTGATTCAACTCTTCTTACATGGCATCTACCTAACTTTCATCTTCTAAGGCTTCTTTGATGTTCTTAGGTTCTATTTTAGGGATGAATGCAAGGTTATTTACTATCTCCTTAACTGAAGATCTACTGGTGACTCCCTTAGATGGTTCTTCAATAATCAAATCTTTGGGATGATCCTTTTTAAATTTCCAATCTTTTGGAATATCATTTACACTTTGAGGGGCCTCAAGATCAATATGATGATTCTCAAAACTTTCATTAATTTCTTTGGATGAGTCAACATGATTATCAATGTCAAGAGATAAATCATTCAAATGAATATTTTCAAAAATATTAGTTATTTCATCCAAATTATATTTTTTGATTTCAAAAGGGTTTACTTTATCAAATGTCACATGCATAGACTCTTCAACTACTAGTTTCCTTTTATTAAAAACTCTATATGCTTTACTAGTAAAAGAATAACCAAAAAAATATACCAATGTCAGTTTTGGAATCAAATTTTTCAAGAATATCTTTGGTATTTAATATGAAGCATTTGCATCCAAATACTCTTAGATATGAGATCCTTGGTTTTCTACCATTCCATAGCTCATAAGAGGTTTTATTTAAAATTGGTCTTATAAAAAGTCTATTTGAAATATAACATGCACAATTGATGGCTTCCGCCTAAAAATACTTAGGCAAAGAATACTCATTTAGCTTGGTTCTAGCCATATCAATCAATGTATGATTTTTCCTTTCCACTATGCCATT
>CANXYC010548746.1:0-14947 GCA_948193065.1 Aleurites moluccanus | reverse complement strand
GTGGGAAGCCTATTAAGAAGAAATACAGCAGTATTAATAGCCTCTGCCCAAAAAAATTGAGAAAGCTTCTTCTCAAACATCATACTTCTTGCCATTTCCATAACACTTCTATTTCTTCTTTTAGAGACACCATTCTGCTCTAGTGTGTAGCTTACTGTAAGTTGATGATGAATGCCAAAATCTTCACAAAAATTATTGAACTCAGAAGAAGTGTATTCTGTCCCATTGTCTGATCTAAACATTTTCAGTTTGCTTCCACTTTGTCTTTCAACTGATACTTTGAATTTTTTAAAAATAGAGAAGACTTGAGACTTGCTACTTAAGAAATAAACCCAAGTCATTCGAGTAAGATCATCAATAAATAAGATAAAATAGAGATTCTTATTTAGGGAAGGAGTCCTCATAGGACCACAAACATCTATATGAACCAGCTCCAGCTTTTCCTTAGCTCTCCAAGATGTTTTTTGTGGAAATGATCTTGTTTGCATCTTTCCCATTTGACAGCTACCACATACACCAATGCTTTCACATATGAATGGCATATCTCTCACCATCTCTTTCTGTTTGAGCTTTCTCAAGGAAGTTACATTGAAATGGCCAAACCTTTTATGCCATTCAATTGATTCATCCATTTTAACATTGAATGAACTTTCAGAAGCAAATTTTCAGTTAATTTGGAAGCTATTGTTTGACATTTTGACAACCACAACTTCCTCTCCAATTGAATCACAAATAGAACAGACTTTATCTTTGAAATTAACTGAATACCCCTTCTTCATAAGTTGAGCCACACTTAGAAGATTTTGATCCAGACTTGGTATGAACATCACATCTGTAACTAGTTTAACACCTTTCTTTGTTTGCATTCTTATTGTTCTTCTTCTATAAGATTAAATTCTTTCACCATTAGCTAGCCAAACCTTAATTTTTTGTGATTTGTCTAGTGAGGAAAAGAGATGTTCATCTTTTGCCATATGAGAGGAACAACCACTATCAACATACCAGCTATGATAGCTTTCAACATTTGTATGGGGTCTAACAGCAAAAACATGATCTTCTTCATGACCATCTACAAAATTTGCTGCTTGTTGAGTAGGTTGTTGGTGTTGCCGTTGTTGATTCTGTTGTTTTATCTTGAGTTTACAAACTTTCTCTTCATGTCCAAATCTCTTGCAATAGTTGCATTGTGGTGGCTTGACTCCATTCTTCTTCCAGCAATCTTTCTCAACATGATTGGTCTTGTTGCAGGTAGGACAAGGTGGGAATTTTGCTCTTCCTCCTCCTTGCTTGTTGTTCTTGCCTCTTTTAGAACATGCACCTTTTCTAACCTCTTCATGATTCTTTTCTTTCACTTTGACAACAAAAGCTTCTTCAGCAGAGTCTTCCATCCTTATGGCTCATCTAAGTTTAAGTGCTTGCAGAGCATTAACTAGCTCTGTAAGAGGCATACTGCTGATGTCTCTAGAGTCTTCCAAAGAAGAAATCTTTGGTTCAAATCTTTCAGGAAGACTTACCAAGACTTTTTCAACTACTCTTCTGTCTGATAGTTGCTCTCCCAACAATCTGATCTTGTTAACAAATGCTAGAAGTCTACTGGTATACTCCTTCACAGTTTCAGTTTCTTTCATTTTTAGAACTTCAAACTCTCTTCTTAATTTTAGAATTTGCATTCCTCTAGTCTTCACACTACATTGGAACTCAGTTTGAAGCTGATCCCATGCTTCTTTAGCATTTTCACAAGCCAACATACTTGTAAAAATGTTATCAGTTACAACATGATGGATGCATGAGAGTGCCTTTGACAGCTTGGCACATTCTTCAGCATGAAACTTGATCTGAGCTACAGTTGGATTTTCTCGCAAGGGTGTTGGTTCTGTATCAGTTTCCACAGCCTTTCATAGATCAAGCCCTTTGAGATAAGATTTCATTTTCACTACCCATATCTCATATGCTTCTCCATTGAATATTGGTGGACCAAGAGAATTGTTGTTGGAAGCCATTTACTCTCTCAACACTCAAGTGTTTAATAGTTTGTTTGAAAGGAAAAAACTTGCTTGTTTTCTCTCACTCTCTAAACAGAAACTCACAGCCAAGAGCTATAGCTCTGATATCATTGTTAAACTTTGCAAAGGTAGATAAAAATAATGAACAACTCAAGATTAAAAGCTGTAAAAACTTAGCAATAATTTTGAAAGAAAATGAATGATCTTATCTCACACACTTTCATTGATATATATAGCAAGTTATAAAAACAACACTAAGCATGGCTTGCTTAACTAATACTTAAGCTAAACCACTTTGGATAAGACATACAAAAGCCATTTACCAACTGTTATGGTTTAAATCCTTAAATTAAGGAATGCATGTAAACTCTCTTAAATTAAGAATTCAATCTTTTGACAGTAACTTTAAGTACAAAAAGCAAAATAAGTTAACCAAAAATAATTTCACTCTAATATATTTCCTTTTTATTGATTAATGATAAATTGGAAGATCGAAATTAAATAATCTGTTGACTTTTCACTTGCTATTTCCAGACAGAGGAAACCAAGAATGCTGATAAGAATGGACCTAAAGCAATAATCAGTGCCATTGGGATATCTATTATATTTGGATGGTTTTACATTCTCGGAATCACCTTTGCTGTAACAGACATCTCTTACCTTTTGAGTGAAGACAATGATGCTGGTGGTTATGCAATTACTGAAATATTTTACAAAGCATTTAAGAGTAGATATGGCAGTGGTCCAGTGGAGCTGGGGGAATTGTTTGCTTAGGAGTAGTTGCTGTTGTCATATTTTTCTGTGGTATGAGTTCAGTAACTAGCAACTCCAGGTACCATCTATGCTTCTTGTTTGATATCTCACGTGAAGTACTTAAAGATGTTAAAGACTTTATTTAGCTACTGAAAATGCTAAATATTCATTCTCAGGATGGCATATGCATTTTCTAGAGATGGAGGCATGCCACTCATCACTTTGGCAGAAATTGAACTAGCAAGAGGTCCCTATGAATGCTGTTTGGCTTGGCGCATTTATATCATTTTGCATGGCGCTAACGGTATTTCGATTCCATTTATCTTAAGCTGCCCTTTTGCTTTACTTTGAATTTAAAACATTGTCCAGGAACCAAAATGCAGCAATTTATCAATATTTTTTTGGCATTACTTTTGTTGAGTTGAGTTGGTATAGAACTCACCTGGTTGCCAATTCACGTCAGTGATAATGTTGGCCTTGGCACACTCGTGCATCGATCTCTGCTTGTATCTAATTCTTTATCCTTTATTTCTTCTTAATCTGCTGCCAGTATCTTGGAAGCGAAGTTGCATTTCAGGCCATGGTATCCATCGCCACTATTGGATTGTACATTGCATCTGCGCTCCCCATCTTCTTCAGGGTGACATTGGCTCACAAGTCATTCACCCCTGGACCATTTAATTTGCTGGTTGGTTGGATTGCAGACCAATAAGACACTCAACTACACTCCTGTCGCTGTCGGTGGCTTGCTCTTCCTCACAGTTTCTTCTTGGATTTTGTTTGCCCGGCACTGGTTCAGAGGTCCTATAACCAATGTAGATAGCTGAAGTAGATAAATAGTAATTTAATTTTTTTAGGGATGTTAGAACTTTTTTTTTTTTTTTTTTTTAGCATAACCTGGATTACTACATTTTATATACTGCTACAAAGTCTGGCGCTGGCGGTGTTCCACATCATAGTAACTGTAATACTCTGCCATTAGAAATCTCAAATAGCTTATTGAATCAAGAGCAGTTGATTTTTGAACTATTTTGTTTAATTTTTTCATGATAATGAGCAAATCTGCTAGCACAATCAGCTTCACTTTAATCTTCTTTACTGATAATAAACAATCAATTACAGTCCAAGACAAGAGAAGAATGAATGGAAGAAATGTGTTTGAACAAAGTTTGCTAAAATTTAAATTGTCATACATGAAATTGGTTGAATTTATTTATATTAAATGTATCCTCATCTGTTTGATTTGAGAGATAAGATACAATTTTAATTATGATATTTAGTTTGAAAAGTACATTCATCTTTGATATTTTTAAAAGTATAATTTTGACTGTAACATTATTCATGATTTAAATTTTCAATTCCGCTCTTTCTCTCCGTTAACTTCCGTCTTTAACCCCATATGAATTAAAAAATAATTATTAAATTATAATTTTATTCTTAAAATTTTATTTAATTATAAAAAATAAATTTTTTAAAAGTAAATATAAAAAAATAAAATTAATTAATAATTAAATAAAAATTAATTATTTTATTTAAAAATTAAAATAAATTTTATTTTTAATTAATATTAATTATTTTTATTTTTTTCTATATTTTAATTTAAAATTAATATAAATGACTTTTTATTTAATTAAAATAATTAATTTTTAACATTAATTTATTTTCGTTTTTTATATATTTAATCAAATAAAATTATTTTTTGCATATTTAATAAAATAAAATAATTTTATTTTAATATACAAAAATATTTTTAATCAAATATACAAAAAATAAGAAAATAAATTAAATAAAAAATAATTATTTTAACTAAATAAAAGTAATTTTATTTATTTAATTTTAAATTAAAATATATAAAAAAATTAAAAAAATATATATATGAATATTATATATAAAATTATTCATATATATATTTTTAAATATTATAATTTTAATTAAATGAAAAAGTAAGAAAATGTATATATAAAAAAAGAGAAGATAACGGTATTTTAGAATAAGAAGTGCAGTTAGTTCTTATATTTTAATTATATCAATAAATTTGATCGTTCATTCTACTTTTTTTGAATTTTTCTATTAAATTTTAGTAAAATAACTAAAAGTGTCTCATATATATATAAAAAATAAGAGAAAAAATATATATTATTAATTGTTTTAATTTAATTAAATAAAAAAATAATTTTTTAATTAAATATATAAAAATAAAAAAATAAATTAAATAATTAAAAAAAGTAATTTTATTTATTTTAATTTTAGAAAAATAAATAGTTAAATAAAAATTAATTATTTTAATTAAATAAAAAATATTTATAACTAAAAATAATATTTATTTTAATTTTCATTAAATAAAATAATTAATTTTTATTTAGTGATTATTTTATTTTATTTTTTGTGTATTTAATTTAAAATATTATTTTTATTATTAAATAAAATTATAAGTACTAAATCATAATTTGCTAATTATTTTTTAGCTTATATGGAGCCTAGAGACGAAAGTTAACGAAGAGAGTGAATTAAATTATAGGTTTCGATATCATTAAAATCAAAATTATATCTAAAAAAATAAAAAATTAATATATTTCTAAAATTAAATATCGAAAATTGAACATTATCACTTCATGGTCAAACCCTTTAAGAAAACTCCAGTAAGATATTGGAGGTAGCTCGTCCAAATTAGATAGAACCATAAGCTCATCCCCAATACACTCTAACAAGCTCATCCCAAACACACTCTACCAAACACTAATGAATAAAATTGAATAACATACTAATGATAATAAAAAGGCTTATTAATAAAATTAAAAATTCGTACAACAACAATGTATATTTTGGGAGCATACCTAAATAAAATAAAAGCAACTAAATAACAAATGTTAATTCAGATAAAGTTATTAAAGGAGAAAATTATTTTTATGGTGTAACTCACAGTATTGTAAAATTAGGCAGCAATGGAAACTCACATATGCATTTTAATTACAATTAGGCAGCAAAGGAAACTCACATAAAAATGCATTTTAATTTGACTTTTTATTTTCTTAAATAGAATTCATGAAATATAGGTATTGACATCGGTATGGGTACACATACTTGATGTTTTTAATATCAAATCTTGATACAACGAAACTGTAAGACGATAAGAGTTGTCGATTAGTAGGCTTGTAGAATTCAACAAAACTACAACATAAACAGGTAGGAAAAATAGAGTCAAGAATGGATAGAAATAACAAAATGAAAGGTAGATGCGATAAAATTCGATTTTGGCAATATTAAAATCCCTCTACGAATAATCTATGCGAAGATGGATGCGGTAGGATCCAATTTGACGAAATTAAATCCCACTGTGAATGATTCACTAGACGATAGGTATAAACTGCTAAATCACCGCTTTGGCAAGCACTTCAAAAATGCAGTTTCACGAATCTACTCAAAGATAGAGAGAACAAGACAAAGAAATATAAGGGGTGAACACTGTTTTGAAAATATAATTTTAAAAATATAATTTTAAAAAAATTATTATATTTAACTTAAATTTTTTCTATTATAAAAATAAAAACAAAACGGCATTAAAACTCGAAATTGCTTTACAATAGATAATAGAAGCCCTATATATAGGCTAACCCTATAAACTAAGTAGGAAATAAAGATTTTACTAAATAATTAATTATACTTTCTAAATAAAAATATTTTAAATATTACAAATCTTAGATAAATATTTTGTTCTTCCTATATTGAAAATCCAAATTAGGAAGTTACATAAAAATTTTAAGACTAACAATTAAAATAAAAAATTAAATTAAATTAAATTATGTTACAATAATGCCTGTGGTTGTAGCCCTGAACACTTTCATATTATACTTTTTTAGTTGGAAAAATATATATTTTCGAGTTTACCTCAATATAATTTTTCTTTTTATTTGAAAATATGTATAAAAAATTCTAAATTTTTTAATTTTCATTTTCATATCCATCCATTTAGCAAAATGATTTTTAATATTTCTTTAATGAACCAACACCATAAAAAGTTTGTAAATGGATCATCACAATAATTAACTTTTTCTCATAAATTTGTCAAATAACTTATTGTACTACTCTGATATTATTATGGTTCACATACAATAATAACAATGTGGTGGTAGATATTTATTTTTCATTTTTTTCACCGTAAATTGCAGGTAAGTTCCAATTCACATTTGATATCATTTCCTTGAAATGAAGATTGAATACCAAATTGTTCATATTTATCAAGAAAATTTTTTTCTTCCATTGTAGCACCAAAGATGGTTAAACTAAAGCTTTGATACCAAATATGAACTTTGTATATCAAAACTTGCAGGAACCAAGAGCACTTGTTCCAAATGTGATATGGGGTATACATACTTGATGTTGTTAATTTCACATCTTAATACCACGAAACTGTAGGATGATCAGAGTTGTAGATTAGGTAGAGTTGTAGAATTCAATAGAAATGCAACACAAACAGGTAGGAAAGGCAGAGTCACAAACAAGTAGGAAGGGTAGAATGAAAGACAAATGCGATGGAATTTGATTTTGGCGAGATTAGAATCCTATTACGAGATAATCCACTTGACGATAGATGTATACGGCTAAATCACCACCTTGACAAGCCAACCCTAAGGATACAGCTGCACTCAAAAATCCTTTGGCATCCACTAAAAGGAAAAGGGAACAAGATAAAAAGATAAAGAGTCTCAAATTTTAATAATAAACAGTAAATCAAAACTCAAAACTGCCTTATAATAGATTGGAGAAGCCCTATTTATAGGCTAATCCTAAAAACTAAGTAGGAAATAAAGATCTTTCTAAATGATAAAGATCCTGAATAAATATTTTATTCTTCTTATATGGAAAATCCAAATTAGGAAATTATATAAAAATCTCTTAACTTGAAGGCTAAGAGTTAAAATTAAAAGAAAATTAAATTATGTTACAGCAATGCCATGGTTGTAGCCCTAAACACTTCCATGTCAAGTACTCTGTCACTGAATTATTAGCAGATGAATAAAATGTCAAAGAGTCTTGCATGAGAAAATACAGAACGAAGTAGAGCCAAGGATGCTTGCCACGAAAACTCTCTTCTGCTAAAAACAAAAGTAATGTTGTGTATAAATGCGCGGCAAGTCATCCTTGGCTCAACTCCACTCTGTATATCTTGATGCAAGACAAGTAGACAAATGGCTTGTGAAACTTAAATGATTGTTTCTCATATTTATAGTGGGAAATATATAGTGTCTAGCATACTTGTTACTCTTTTTTTAAGGTCCATGACTAGTAGTGGAGAAAGTCTTGAATTAAATTCCAAGTCTATGCAACTATTTCATAGAAACACACACAAAAATGAAAAATAAAAAAGATGCTGTTTATGGATGATGATGCCACAAGTAGTGAACAAATTAAAGCTTCCACATTCTGTTTCATCCATATAACAGCTTTAGCCCATTACGTTATGGCATAGAATTAATGTAGAGGGAAGATATGTATGTCTGTGTGTGTGGTCCTAAATTCTATACCATTCGCAGAGTAAAAAAGTGAATTTGTTTGGCTATTTTTGGAATAGAATCATATATGTATGCCATTCAAATGAATACATTATGTCAACTATAGAATTAATTTGTTAATTTTTTTTTTTTTTAAATTAAAGGCTTTTACTATAAAGTATAGAATATATAGACACACAATATAAGGGTCATGAGTGTGTGGAATTTTGTTCTAGTCTAGTTGATGAAGGTCAAGCATCTAACCCTTTCTTTTTCTTCTCCATGACCACACTTCTTTACCCCTCCATTTTTCAATGTTTTATTCCTTTGGTTTCAAGTTTCTCATCTTAATATACATTCTACAATTAGAGAATTGAGAAATTCTTGGGATCAAATCATGTAGAAAAAAGTTCAAGTCCCAATTGAAATAGAAATTTACATAAAGAAAAGCAGTTGTCATTTGTTAGTCATTAGGAGAATTTCGAAAACCTCTGAGTCGAAATATGACTTTAAAATTAAGTTTCAAATTAATGGATATTACCAAAGAAAGTTGTAATGCCATATATATAAAAAGAAGGAGACTCGCACAATGCTAGAGGCAAATAGAATTTTCGAACATTTTTATTACTTGTTAGTTGTTATGCATCTATTTGAGTCAAGGACATGGATATGTAGCTGTCCAAGACATCATCTTACCGTCTTCTGTGAAAATTATTAAAACAATGCTTGCCTAACAAAACTAATTAGATTTATATATTGAATTACGAATAGAGAGAATTCGCAACTATCATATAAAACCTATAAATAACTTTCTACTTTTCCTTCTGAATATATCTGTAATTTCAGAATGGATAACTCATTTATGTTTAAGCAAACAAAAATTATCATAATTTTTTCTCTAAAAAAAATCTCCATTTGGTGTATATATACCAATTTTTTGAAATTTCCTATAGACTCTCTAGACCATTAGATTGGTTTGGTTACATTCTAAAAGGGAATGGAATGATACAATTGAAAGGAGACTTCTATTTTTTTTTATTTTTTTTTTATTCACAAAGAATCTGGTTAATAAATGATGATATTTTTATATTGACCTATTGAATAAATCAATTCCAAACTTTTAAATTTTTTTGCAATTATACCTTTTTTAAAAGATGAATGACTTTAACCCAATTTAAAAATGTTGTTGCAATCATACTCTAAAAATCAAATTTGAAGAAAAAATAAAGCTTATTGATAAATATACCCTAAACTTTAATTCTTTTTTCAATTTTACCCCAGTTTTCAAATATATATAATTTTATCCCAATTTGAATTGCAATCAAAATTGAAAAAAAATATTGTACCTAATTGAACAAATCTACCTCAAA
The DNA here is from genome assembly GCA_948193065.1 of Aleurites moluccanus. Classification (NCBI taxonomy): domain Eukaryota; kingdom Viridiplantae; phylum Streptophyta; class Magnoliopsida; order Malpighiales; family Euphorbiaceae; genus Aleurites; species Aleurites moluccanus. Next base: position 5,332 of record CANXYC010548746.1, on the reverse strand, counting down.
CTTTAAATCTTTTTGCAATTATTCCTAATTTTCAAAAATTGATGATTTTATCTCAATTTGAAAATGTTGTTGGAATTGTACCTTAAAGTTAAAATTGAAGAAAAAATAAGGCTTAAGGATAAAATTACCCCCAAATTGTAAGTCTTTTTGCAATTGTATCCCAATTGTCAAAAAATATATTATTTTATCCTAATTTAAAAAGTTTGTCGCAGTCAAAAAAAAAAAAATCATTCTTATATATATATATATATATATAATAATATATATTTTTATTTTTTTTACTCTCTCTCTTCCCCGCTATTCATTTTATCTCTTATCTTTCCCATCCTGATATAACCCACCCGCACCCTTTCTTTCTTTATTATAAAGCCACCCGTCACACCCTCAACCTCCATTAATTAGGAGACGATGGTGATGGCAGAACTAAATAAAAAGTATGTGTGGATAGAGCAGGTGTTTTGACTTATGGGGAGAAGATATTAGTGTCGCAAAATCAGTAGAAGACAATACTAAGTAATGATGGCACATATGAGTTAGGTTATTGGTAAAAATATCAAATATTTAGGATTTTAACTGTGTTTTATAATGAGTGCGAGCAATAATAATAAAACGGTGATTATAGAATTGGGATGGTTGGTGGCGGCTTGAACGGACCATATTGTTGATAATGATAACGACGGTATAGTGGTGATGATGGCTTATAATAGTGAGGTGGAGATGATAGTGGTTAATTGACTTGACAATTGTTAAGTACAGTTGAAGAATTACATGGTAATGATAGTGGTAATAGTAAAGGGGATTAGTATATACAAATTGTCTTTAAATTAATAGAGATGAGAGAGAGAGAAAAATAAGAAGATTGTTTTTTATTATCTAGATAAAAGTAAGATATTATTATTATTATTATTATTTGATTTTTAAGATATAATAATATTTTTTTTAAAATGAATTAAAATTATATTTTTAAATTAAAATACAATTACAAAAAGAAATAAAGATTGATGCAGAATTATCAATATATTTTTTTTTTTAATTTTAATTTTTAGATTACACTTACAATCAGTATTTTCAAATTGTGGTAAAATTATTTATTTTTTAAAAATCGAGTATAATTATAAAATAATTTAAAACTTTTATATTTGAATGAGTTTATGTGTTTATTTTCAAATGATATTTAATTATTTTTTAAAATATAATTATTAACATAATTAATAAATTTTATTTAATTATTTAAAAAATAAAATTGCAATAAAATTCTTTAGATTTAGAAGTCCATTTTTTTTATATTCTCATCTCATTTCCAATGCATAGCTTTCATTTCCATATATTCTCATCTCATTTCTAAGGCAAACCAAGCTATGCATCAATTAAAAGAAAAAGACAAAATAAGGTATCAAGTTCTTAGAAAGTGAACGAGTTTTTAATCATGTTTGTTCAATCTGAAAATGGGAATGGAATGCAATTTTGTAAAATATACAAAGCTACCAAAGTCCAAAATCAAGCTTGGAAATTATTACATGCATGCATGACCCTTTTGAGATGGAAATCAATTAATCAGTTATTATTTCCATTCAGTAATGTTAGCCACTTCACAGTAGCGTTCAACATCTCCTGGATTTGGTTCACCTGATGAATCTTTGGAAACGGAGGCAGTCGGTTCTTCCTCCAACATATTCACCAAATCAGAATACTTATGATGTATCGAACTCTCAGGAGGCTCTGAAACAGCAGTACCATCTATAATATTTGATGCAGAGTTTGAACTTTCCATAACATCTTTTTCTTGGTTCGAATTAATGGAAGTTGCAGGAAAAATCTAGTCTAAATTGGAAACTTCTCCTGTAGTTGGTTTTAAAACTTTCATTAAGTCCAACTCTTCATTCCAATCATCGAAGTTCACCAAAAAGTCGTCATCATTAGTCATATTTGGTGAATTATTACTATTAGATACTTCCATCGAATCCAGTTTTTGGTTCCCATCAATGGAACTATTAGTTGGAAATTTGACTTCATTATTAATGCATCGGTTCTATTACCATCTTACTCAGCAATATGTGCCAAGCTAATTTTAGGCTGACGTTAACTATTGGTATTTTAATTTTTGTTATCATTATTTTGACTGTCAAAGAAATTTTTATTACTTATATGTATTTGTTTTTATTTTTTAAACAACTTTTTAAGACATTAGTTATTTCTGATAAATATAAAAATAGTTAAATTAAAAAAATTATGTTATAAATATATTGATAAATGTGAATGTATATTCATCTATCCCACTACTTATAAATTTTTGTATTTAAGTTTAATTTTATTGTACCATTTATGTTATAATTTATGATGGAATTATATATATTTACCTATAGTGAAGATAAATCTTATAAATAAGAGTTCATATTACTTTGTAATACACACTAAGATAATATAAATCTCCTTCTTTTACATTCTTATTCTTATTTTATTTTATTTATTTTTCATAATACGTTATCAGCACGATTCTCTCCATGATATTTTTAATAGTTTTCTTGTTCAAATGATTTGAATATCTTTCTCTCAATAAAGTTGAAGTATTTGAGATTTGAAATTTTTTTTCTTGGTGATATTTCAATTCAGGTATTTGAGTAAGTAAATTTTATTTTTATACATTATTATTTTATTTTTCAATCTATATCTAATATAAAAAATTTCTACTCTAATTTTGATATTTATTTTTGTATAGATTATAATATTTTATACTTATTAAAATATAATTTGAAATAAAAAAAATAGTTTATATTTGTGATCTTATAAAAGTATAAGTGGAAAAAAATTAAAATAATTATTATAATTTTTTTTTAATTTAATCATGTATTGATAATGATAGTGAATTTATTTATTTATTTATTGTAAAGTTATTCTTTTACTTTAAATATGTTGATTTTTGTTAGAATTTACTCTTAATGTGTGAAGAATATTTACAAATAATAATATGTTAATATTTTACATATGTCAAATATACTCCTGTAGTAGCAATATCGATAAAAAAATTATAAAATTATTATGAATTAATTTCATGTCTTTTTGTTTAATTTCATTCTCTTAAGTGAATGCAGACATACTTAACTGAATAAAATAACAAGTTGGTAATGAAAAATTTATGAAATATATTTTAGTGATTTTATCTCATTCATTGAAGTGAACGTGGTAATTTAAAAGTAAATATATAATAATTACTCTTTTTATAAGAATAAAAAAAAATCCTAAAAATATTTATCACCATCAAAAGTGGGATAAAATTATACAGAAATAAGAATAGAAAAGATAGATAAATTTTTTTTAAAGTAAATATTATCGATATGGTATGAAGAAAAATTGGTCAAATACTTGTCGCATGATAAAATATCTTATTGATATTTATCGAACGTCGCAAAAAGAGAGGAAAAATATGAAAATAAATTTTATCTCTAATAATGATAACCTTAACTATGATCATATATATATTGCTCACATTGATGTGATAAATATGTTTCTGAAAATATTATAAAAGAGAATTGATTTCGATATATATTGTGAATAGTGCGATAACTCGTACAATTTTAAAAATGTCAAATATTTTTCTTATTTGAAAATGGGTGAGACAATTGTTTCTGATAAAACAAAAAATAATTGAAAACTCCAGAAGAGTCAATATATTATTACTAAGAGGAACAATATTTATTATATATAATGCATTATTTTCTCCAAATTCTCATAAAAATATATTAAGTTTTAAAGATATTTGCAGTAATAAATATCATATTGAGACAGTAAATAAGATGAATAAAAAATATTTCTATATTACAAGTATTATTTCGGATAGAAAAATATACTGAAAAATTTTCTGTTATTTTCTCTGATTTGTATTATACAAAAATTAGTGGAATTGAAAAGAATCTTATAGTAAACCAGAAATTTATATATCCAAATATTTTTATTATTTGGCATGACAAGTTAGGTCATTTTGGTTTAAAAATAATGAAAAAAATTAAAAATTCATATGGGAATCCATTAAAGAACTAAAAGATTTTTCAAATCAATTAATTGGTTTTTGGTCAAAAATTAGATATTTTTATCTAAGAATTTTTGAATGTGCGGTACATATCCTAATTATTCCACTACAACGCACTAAGATGAGATTTCAAAAGAGGTTAGAAATATAAGTTGGATATAAATTTCCCTCAATAATTAAATATTTTGAGTCATTAATGGTGATATATTTACTGTTTGATTTGCAAATTGTCATTTGATAAAATAATATTTTCAGCATTAGAGGGAGATAATAAAAAATTGAGAAATACAATAACATGAAATTTAATGAAGTAATATTTTCAGTATCATGGAAAAATAATAAAAGTTGAGAAATACAAAACAATATGAATAAGAAGTTCATAAATTAATTTATCTGCAAAAATTAGCAAATCAATTGCTAGATACAATTGTTAATTTAAAATGAGTAACAAAATCTCATATAACAGCTATTAATGTTTTAATTTGTATTGTCGTTCCAGAAGGACAATATATTAATATTAATGAATTTCAAACACGCTTGAAACGCGAAAGGCTATTGGTTATAATGATAAAAATTCTCGAAAGAGAAAAGAAATAAATAATAAAGATAATTTTATTTAAAGTGCATATACTAACATGGATACACTTTCGGAAAAAGTAAAAGTACCTGAAATTAATAAAAATAAAGAGATATTAATAAATTATGTTAGTTCTAAAAAAAGATGAAATTAACATGAAATGATTGTGGACTATTATTTTGCATATAATGTAACATTAAATATCATGAATGAAAATGATGATTTTGAATCACGATCTGTTCAAAAATGTTGAAATAGAGTTGATTGAACAAAATGGAAAGATACAATACAAGCAAAATTGGATTTTCTTGAAAAGTATAAAGTTTTCGGACCAGTAGTCCAAATACCAGAAGATGTGAAATTGTTAGATACAAATAGATTTTTGTGTGAAAAAGAAATGAGAAAAATATAATTGTAAAACACAAAACAATACTATCTACACAATATTTTTCGCAAAGACCTAAAATCAATTATGAAGAGATATACTCTCATACGGTGGCTGCAATAATATTTTGATATCTTATTAATTTAGCATTGTATGAAAGACTTGATATGCACCTAATGGATGTATCACAACTTATTTATATGACTCATTTGATAATGATATTTATATGAAAATTCCTGAAGGATTTAAAATGTAAAATATATATATATATAATTTAAATTCTCAAGAAATTTATTCAATTAAATTACAAAAATCTTTGTATGAATTGAGCTCATATGGTAAAATT
>CANXYC010548394.1:0-16314 GCA_948193065.1 Aleurites moluccanus | reverse complement strand
ATATATCCTAGTCTAAATTAATTATTAACTTAAATAATTTTATTTTCTTACTCACTTATTAATAATTTAATTATCTTTAAAATATTTATAATATATTTTCTTCAAATAATTTTATTAAATAAAATTTCAATTTGAAATAATTAATTAAAAAAATTTCACTATTTATGTGGTTAAAAGAATAAATTATTAAAAGCATATTATATTAATATTTAAATTTTAAATATATAAGATTTTAAATAAGTAGTTTATATATAAGGAATAAATAATTAAGATTTTAATATATATTACTTTTAATTATTTATTTTTTTATAATATTAATGAAATCAACCTTTTTTATAAAGTAATTAAATAGTTACTTAAGTTTTATTTTGTCAAATTATTTAGTACTTCCATTTAATTTTTTTTAAAATTTTTACTAAAAAAATAAATAAAAATAAATAATTTAATACCTAAACCTCACTAAGAATAATCTTTTCTCAGTTCACTAACCTCTGCCTTTCATCTTAAAAAATGGAGCTTCAAAATTTGAAGCATAAAAAATCTCTTTGATTCAAGAAATTAAACAGCAAAGAAACTAACTTTCATTCACTTATCCCTAAACTAATAAAAACCCACACACAAAAAAATATTCTTCTTTATTTTCTTCTCCTTCTTTTCATGGATTTTTCCCTTGCTTTTCATATCTATGTGACTGCTTCAAACAAAATTACGGGAAGTTTTGAAGCTGCATTATCTTGTAATTGAAATTGAATTAATGTTGACAGATACAAACCAAGCATTGAATATATATATATATATATATATACACGCATCGAATATATATATATATATATACGCGTCTCATAATAAAGATTTTAATTTTTTTAATGTATTATAATTTAATTATTTTATTTATTAATTCAAATTATATTTTATTTTAAATTTATAATAATATCCTCATTAAAATATATTGAAAAATAAAAAAATTAATTAAAAAATATAAAATATAAGATAATTAATAAAGCGAAAAAAGATTAAAATAATAAATAAATTAAAAATATTAAAATAAATATATTTTTTTATAATTAAAATATTTATTTTAAAACGATAAAAGTATATATACAAATTACTTAGAATCTTCTCAGTTAACTTAGCTGCAAAATAGGTGGAAGAGCAAACAACAATCAATCAAACAGACATGCATAATGATAAACAAATTGGGATCTTACATTTTAGCTTATAAGATTTAGGATTAATTTTTTTTATAAAATGATTCAATATATTAAGTTTCTTTAATTTTTTAAAAAAATATATTAGTTTCATCTTAATGAATGTCATAATATACTACGTGATTCTTCTATTCAATTTTACTGTTAGTTAATTCTAAAATAGTTAATAAGGACGTTAAAAAAATAAAAATATCATTGTTCTTTATTTTTAATTAATTATATTATATTTTTACTTTAAAAAATAATTTTTAGATTAAAAAATGTATTTTCATATTTTTTGATAAATTTAAAAATAAAAACAAATAAAAATATTTTTTTAAAAATAAAATATATTTTTACTTTTTATTTTCAAATTGATCAAGAATATGAAAATAAATTTTTTATTTGTATTAAAAAATTTAAGAAGAAATAATTTAATTTCTTCTTAAATTATTTTTTTAAATAAAAATAATAAATAATAAATATTTTTAAAAAATATTTTTGTTTATTTTTTATTTTTTATTTTTAAATTTATCAAAAAATATAAAAATGAATTTTTTAACCATAAAAAATATTTTTTAAAACAAAAATATAATGTAATTAATTAAAAATAAAGAGCAAATATATTTTTATCTTTTTATTATTTTTTTATTGTTATTTTAAAATTGACTAACGGCAAAATTGAGCGAAAGATGTATTATTATAATGAAATATTCGTAGAAAAAGAGTTAGTATATTTTTATAAGGTCATGAAAAATTTAATGTATTAGATTATTTTATGTGAAAAAATAATAATTAACCCTAAAATTTATGAAGTTGAGAAATCAAATACAACAAATTAGAGAGCTCAAAGGAGGAGAGAGTTTTTTTTTTTTTTTTTTCTTGAAATAGATATGGAAAATTATTTAAAAATTATGGATCTCTATATGAAAATTCGCAAGTTATGAGGTGGGACCAAATTCAAGTTATGATTTGAGTAAATAAGTTAGGATCTGTATTAGGGATGATAATTTCGACCATATTTGAAGACATTCGATGATAATTGAATGGATAAAATTAGTCCTGTTTAATAAATGGAATAAGATAAATTTTTATTTTTTTTATCTGTATGGGTTCGAATTGGATTTGAATAATATTAATACTCACTCCGAATCCGACTCGATTATATATATTGTATATGTTTTTATTTTTAAATATTTTTATTTTTATTTAATTTATTTTTTTAATTTATAGTTATTTTTATAGTTAATTATTCTGAAATCCATGTATTTTGGCAAATTATACTAAAAAGTTCTTGTATTTTTAAAATTATATTAAAAAGTCCTTATATTTTTATTTTGTTATACTATGAGGTCTTTCCGTCCATTTTTTCTACTTTTTCCATCAATCAAAGGGCTAAAAGTCAACTTTTACTTGAATTATTTATTCTTATACCAAAAATACCTCTATTATTTATCTACCCAAAACCTATAACCACAACCATTTCTTCTTCTTATTTTTTTTATTTTCTTGAAAATGATTGAACTTTAAAGAGTGAAACTTAAACTTGCAAAAAATTCAAATGTAATCTTAACCCACACAAAATAACCAAAAAAAAAACCACCAAAACGAATTGAAAGGGACAAAGTTTCAGTGGAGCTGAAAGGATCATCAAATCAGACCTGGAAATTTAGTAAAAAAAATCAACACAACTTAAATTGAAAATAAAATTAAAATAGCTTACCAATCGCATAAAGTAGAGAGAGTGAAAAACAAAAACAAAAAACAAAAACTCTTCCAATCAAAAATAAAAAAAGAGAAAGTTGTGCGATTATTGTTGTGGTTTCAGTTGCTGAGCTTCACCCAATCTCGGCAAAGTCACTGCGAATTTCAGCAATCAAATCTTTATTGGATGCCTCTGAATCGAAAATCAGGTGAGGTTGGAAAATATCAGACGGTTCATTGAAGATCTGAGGAGAAGAGGAGGGAGAGAAAAAATCAGGTGAAGGAGCGAGGAAGGAGAGAACCATCTTTTCTCAACTGGGTTTCTTTTAGATCTCAAGTACATCTGCTAAAAATGTTGGATTCGAGTGAAAAGTGAGTGTACATATCCTTGACCCTCTCTAAATATTAGTTAATCGAGCTATATTGTTTTGTACTTTGCAAGGATCATAATTTGAGGACATGAATAGTAAATCAATAGAAGGAGAGAACCAGTAGAAGAAGACGTATGGTTTTGTTGCCGAATAAACGAGTGGTCGTTTATGAAAGAGGTGGGTGGCCTACCTGATCTGGTGACTCGACAATTTACTTCCATCGTCAAGCTGATGATGGCTGGTGGAGTATTTTTCAAGTATATTTCCTTGGAGATCTATAGTTCTCTAGTTTTTCAAATGCTGCTCTTCAGGTTACTCAGCCCGGGGTTCACTACTTTACTCCTACGACTACGCACGATGGTAAGAGAATTGTCGTCGCAACAAGAATTACAACTCTTTTGTTTCTCCTAATTCAATTTTTTGCTTGGAAAATTTAATTTTTTAATGGATTCTATTTTTGGTTGATTTTTATTTGAGTTTTGAATGGATTTAATTAGATTTAATTGTCTAATGATGTGATGGTGATAAAAATTTTGGTGTGATAGAATGTGATGACATTTAAGTAAAAATTAGATTGAAAATGATGGATATTTTGATTTTTTACATATATTTAACGGATTTTCTAACAGAAAAATTTTTAATTTTAAAGAAACCAAAATATATAGATTTTTTAGTATAATTTTGAAAACATATGGACTTTTTAGTATAATTGGCTAAAATATAGGGATTTCAAAATAATTAACCCTTATTTTTATATAAAATATAAATTATATTATATGGATATTTAAAAAATATATACATATATATTTTAAAAAAATAAAATAATATGTAAACAGATATACCCGATACGATCCATTACCTGCCTCGCTGCACTCAATACTGGGATGAGTGGTAGAACGGATATTTCTATTGTTAAACGGGTCAAATTCAAATTCTATAAAATTTGATTCAAACTCGACCGGTAACCATTTCTAGATCAACTAACATTCATTTTTGTTTGTAATTTTTTATTTTTTCATGGTTAATCTAATTACTTATTTGATTAAATTGTAAAATTGATTGATATCTAAATAACATTTATTTTTGTTTTATGGATTTGGTGTGGTTGAAGCTTGTGAGTATGATTTTGTTGTTGAATTTTAATGGAAATAAATATTGATAGGGATGACAAATTTAGATTAAAATGATAAAATGATTAAATAGTTGATGGAAGTAAAACTCTGTAATATTTTAATTATTTTTCTCATAAAAGAATGAATCTCTTTATTCATTTAATCAAATCTTAAACAACAAAATAACTTTTTACTCTAAAAAAGAATTGGAGTAAAATACAAAAGAAACTAGCAACATTTAAAATTTGATTAATTACAATTTGGTTTATGATATTTGATAAAATTAATTAAATAATTTTTTTTATTTTGAAAAATTTATTATTTAATTTTTATATTTTGATTTCGTAATAAAAAATATTTTTAATTTTTTTTTTACTATTTTAATTAAAAAAATAAGAAAATATTCTTTAAATATCCATAATACCTCTCCACTTACCTTCACTGCCATTAAACCACCTGCAATCATTAAAACAAAGGGAAATTAATTAATTAATTTTGCCAAAATCACCTACCATCACTATCATTAAACCCACCTACAATTCTTCTTAAGCAGATACAAGGCAAACATTGACAATGGATTTGTTAATTTGATTGTTCTTTTATTTCTGTTATTTTTTTTTGTTTTTTTAGTTTAAATTATAATAAATACAAAAACAAAGAAGAAGTGCAACGATTCACCATTACTAATAAAATAATCGGAATTGTATATTAGAAGTGCAATTAGCTCCGGTGAGTTTTGTAGAGAATTTTGGGTATTTTTCTTAGCGATGGAAATGGAAAATTTGAGTGTAAAAAGGAATATTTTAGTCTTTTTATAAATTTTAACTAAAAAAATTAAATGATGGAATTAAAATATAATAATTAAATAATAAATTTTTTAAAATAAAAAATAATAATTTCTTAATTTCTTAAAATTTTAAGGAATAAATAATAAATAATTTTTTAAAATTTAAGAGAAAATTACATAAATATATGATTTTTTTTTTTTTTCATTTTTATTATTTTATATTTTAAAAATATGATTTTTGATATGTGTTTGATATATATATTTAATATATATTTAGCATATTTTTAATATATATTTAATATATGTCATATTTTTGAAAAAATATTTTTAAATATATAATATTTTTGAAAAAATATTTATATAACAGTAAAAATGATTTTTTTTATATTTTCAATATTTTTATAAAAATTTCAAAAATTTAATCTCTTATTTTTTATTAGGAAATATTATATAAATATACTATTTTTTTAATTTTTTTTCAATTTTATGATTGTTTTTTTTTGTTTTTTGGTATATGTTTAATATATGTGTAATATATTTTGATATATGTTTAGCATATATTATATTTTTAATAAAATATTTTTAAATATATAGTATTTTAAAAAAAAATATTTTTAGATATGAAATATTTTTGAATTTTTTTTAATAGTAAAAGTAAAATATTTTTAAAAAAATCTCTTCTTATTATGGCCCAAAGTCCAAAACTGTTCCTTCATTTATGGCTTTGGTTAGTGGGCTCATAACTTACATTCAAACACAAAAGGTCGAAAGCTTTCTCCCCCTTGGAGTCTGAAGAATTTTGGATAATCAATCGATGAGATTAGGACTTCTTGCGAATTGTATAGCCATAAAAGGGAAAAAGAAAAAGGGTAATCTTAAATGTTCCCATGGTTTTGAAATGGAGACAGAATTTTGAGCCTTTCTTTTTTAATTGTTTTGACCTTTTTCAGTGCCGTGATATGTATAAATCATACCATTTTTGTAGAGGAGCCAACTTTATCCCTTTGAATCGCATTTGGGAATCTTTAGAAGTTAGATTTTCTTATCAGAAGTAAAGTAGGATTATTGATCAAGTTTGAACTCCTTAAAACTCTGTTAAATTTACATTTTTATTTATCATTAAGTTAGTAATTAATTTTTTTTTTTTTTGAAGAATAGTAATTAAATTATTATATATATATATAAATTTTTTTAACTGTCTATATATTTATAAGATATATTTTTTGTAAATTTAATTCTTATTAAAATTTAAATTTGATATCTTTCAATTTTAAAAACATCTTAATATCATTAAAACAAGAGTTATTGAAATGTGAATTTTAAACAAAAGTTATTGAAGTTTGAATTTTATCTTATAATCAATATTAATTTTTTTTTATGAATGGTAGGAACAAAAGTATAGGATATTATTAACAACACACAAATGCGCACAACATAAACACATATTAATATATTAGATATTATCATAACTAAAATGATTAAAATTACGATATTTACATATTAGTATGTTAAACACTATTATAGTTAAAATAACTAGAATTATAATACAAACACATAAATTATATAATAGGTAAAGTATTGAGAATGGACGTCTAATTATTATTTAAATTAGATATTGAGTTGACCGAAATTTGATATTTAATTTAATACTCTCTTAAAATACGATAATACTAAATATGATTTATTGGAATTGAATATTTAAACTGAAAATCAAAAAATCAATAAATTATGTTAAATATTTTCTAATATGATATTAATTTATATCTAATTAAACACCCCCTAAAACACAACAATAACACTGGATCGAACTATTAAAGTAGATATTCAGATCGAAAATAAAAAAATAAAAAAATTATATCAAACATGCTCTGATACCATATTAATTTTTTATGAATGGGAAAGAAAATAAATATAAAAGAGTACTAATAACACAAACACGTACACGTACAAACATATGTTAATATATTAAATATTATTATAAATAAATTGATTAAAACTAACTAATCATAAACAAATTCAAAAAATTAATTTTAAATGGGTCGGAAATTAAATTTTTTTATATAGGTATAAAGTAAATATACAATTCAAATTAAATAAAAAATTTAATTGAAAACCATAATATAAATAAGTAAATATAACTTGATTTTGAGAAATTTAGATTTTCTAATGAGCCAATATGTTAAGCTAATAGAAATTTTAGATGAGTCAGATCAAGAATTTTAAATTTTCAGTTGGGTTAAAAATTTTTTTTTATTAAATTAATAAAAAGAAAAAATTCTAAGTGATCCAAATTCACTTAAACTTAAATTACCTCAATCACTGAAATTAATTAAATAAAAATTTATCATCATATATTAATTATTTATATCTTTCATTCTTAATCAGTATAAGATTTCTCTTAATAATCAGTCTCAACAACATTTACTATAATTATAATAGTACTGATTTTGAGGGCTCAACTGCCCTCAAAGGTGATTTTTTTTTTTTAACAAAATCTAATTTATTTCCCTTTTGTGTTCTCTTTTTCTTATAAACATTCCCTAATTGCAAGAAAGATAGATAAGGCATGGAAGGTGAAGGTGATGGGAAAGGAGCTAAGAAAAGGGGACCATCACCATGTCCTTGGCTCTACGTATCTTTATTACTTTATATATAAGCTTAACATAAAATTACTTCTAAATTAAGTCAATGTTCTTTATCATTTGAAATTGATTTTTCTTTGATTAGATGGACCATATTTATTTTAATCAATTCTTTTTTAGACCCTTTTTAATTTTTTTTAAAATATATTTTTATTGTCCTTTTTTTTAAATAATAATAATAAATTGGGTTCTAGATAATGCCATTTTTGCTGTCTTTCGGCTTTTGCTACCTAAGTGTATTGAGCCACCAAAGGCTCCTCTTGGCCAAATATAGAGCTTCCATGCAAGTAAATTAAAAAAGGCTTTGGAGCCCACTCAACCACTTGCCGTTATTGCGTGTCTTTAAAACTGTGGGTCCCCCTTTTTGGCTCTTCAGAATGGACCACGTGTGGAGTTGTGAGTCAGGTTCCTCATATTTCCTGAACGCTCAACACGAAATTCAGTTCAATTTTTTTTTTCCCAAAAAAGTTTAATCAAAACTGTGATTGCAATTTTCTTTTTGAAAAATGAAAATAGCTATTGGGATTTGCACTAATAGTAACCAATTCAATTTAAGTGTTTAAATTTTTAGTTTAAAACTCTAAAAAAAATTAATTTAAAAATAATAAAACATGATATTTAATTGAAAGTATATTTTGATTTCTTTAAATTAATTTTTTAAATAATTAGAAGTATTTTATGAAAATTTTTATTAATAAATTTTATTTTTAATAAAATTTTAATTTGACAATCGAACTCTTAAACAGTCTCAATATTTATTTTATATTATTAAAAATTAGAATTTAAATTTTTATTTTCTTTAAATTATAATATACTAAAAAAATATATAATTAAAAAATAAAAATTTTAAAAATATAACAAAGAAAAAGAGTATAGAGACTTCTAATTATAAAATATTAAGAGATGTTAATATATCGAATATTAGATGATATAAAAATATATTTATTATGTTAATAAAAATGATATCATAATATAATTATTACATAATTATATCTAATTAATTTATCACTTTATAATTTTCTTTCAAAATACGTAATATTTTTTCAATTTGATAATATATGTTATAATTTTAAAATGTATGATTGTTAAAAAAAAAAATTATTTTAATATTTTTATTATTTTAATATTTCTGATTTTTTAATTCTGAAAATATTATTAAAATATTAAAATAAAATATAATTTTAATTAGAAAATAAAAAAATTAAATTGAGACATATAAAAAAAATTAAAATATTATAAAAATGAGAGATTAAATATTTTTAATTTTAAAAAAAGATATTGATATTTGGTAATGAGAGTTATAAACAAAAATATTTTGTAAGTCAGAGATTATAGTCTGTTTAATTTTTTATAAAAAAAAAAAATATTTACCAAAACCTGATTTTTTTTTTCAATTTTAAAACTCTATGTATTTAACTATTCATTGGACATTCAGCAATTATTGGTTATAACCATGCGGGCTTCCCCATTCTGCTTCTTCATGCAAGTAATTTTTGTTATATGGCATTATTAAGTTGTTGATTTTATGGGTTCTTTTCAAAATTTGAGAGCCCTTTCTATTTCAAAATGGAAAATATATATTAGCCTTAAGCAGTTGACTATTTGCTCATTTCCTTTGAAATCATTGGATAGGAATTGGAGCCAAAATTTAACTATTTAGTTTAATTATATATGTATTGGTAGTTTATTGTTGTTAAATATTATGTTAATATGTATAATATATTAATATTTATTTTTTAATAAATATGAGTTATTAATTTAAAAAATTAAATTAATTTTTTTAAATAATAATTATTTAATTATATAATAGCCAATATTTATTTTTTAAAAAATTATATAACTATTTAAAATTAAAAAAATTTACAGTTGTATTTTTTATCAAACATCGTAAAGTGAGTCATGGTATTGTATAAATATAATATTGAAAATTGGTAAATCATGTTACCTGTAAAATTCCTAATAGAAAAATGAGAATCTAAAATATAATATGAATTTTAATAAATAAAAATTAAATTATTTAATTTTGAAATTGCAAGATGAATTTTTCACCATTAAACTATTCTTAATCAATAAATTCAATAAAAAAACTACAAATTGATCAATTTTTATAGGGTAATTAATGTGTATATACAATTCAAAGATGAAAATAGAAATTAAATAAAACCAAATTCATCTTCTTAAATTAAATATTAATTTAAAAAAATAAATTTTTTTAATCTTCATAATCTCTATTTTTAACACACTGTACCTACCCTAATAAAAAAGAAGACTGGACATAGTAAAAAAACGTGCGTGGAAATAACAAAATTTTTCAGAAGTTCAAACAGTGTCTCTGTCCCGCTCGCGCTCCGCTTATATCAAATACAACGCCCCTCTCCCACTGTCTCTGTCTCTTTCAAAACCACAACTAAAAGCTCTCTTTTTCTCTTTCTCTCTATCTCCTTTTCTCTCTTCAGAGCTCTCTAGACTGTCACTGAAGGTCTCGGAACTCCCAAGGATACAGTAAGCTCAGCTCTCTCTCTATAACTCCTTTTTTGGTTATATTTTTCGGTTTTGTATGTTAGTTTTTGGCTTTTTTTTTGGACTCTGAATGTGTAGAGATGATGATATTTTGTTGTTGTTGGAACGATCAGAGCCCCAGATTCTGTTGAAACTTTGATTTGTTTAGAGTTTCTATTTCTTTAGATCTGTGGCCGAGACTCTTTTTCCATACATTTCTTTCGTTTCTCTATATTTTCGACGTTGTTTAGAGAACTTTGCGTGGATTTTTGAGTGCATTGTGTTTTTTTGTTGTGATTTTGCTATTTTTCTATGTTTTTAGCTTGTTCATGGAGGAATTTTGGTGAATTGATGGTCATAGCGTTTTGTTTTTACTCCTTTTGAGGTTGATTTTAGTTATATTTTTCAGTTTTAAGCGTAGATAAATTAGAAATTTGATGTGATTAGGGTTCCGTTTTATTTCATGTTTATATTTCATGTTATCAGTTTACAAGATTTCTAAACTAATCGTAGATCTTACTTGAAAGTCTTCAAAATTTTCTACATTGCTGGGAAAAGACATAAACAGGAAAAACTAGCTAACTGTTGAATAAATTTGAAATGAAATTAGTATTATGAATTTCGAAACAGCAGTATTTTCAGTCATTTGTGCACCCAAAATAAATTCCAGGAGTTGTCATTCTCTGGATTTCTGATTAGTGACTACAAGAAAGAAGAGAAGGTTGAAGATACATTGCATGATTTCTGTAAAATGAAATGAAGGTGACGCTTGATTTTCAGTGTGATTGAAGCATAACTTTTTAAACAAAGGGTTGACTTTGTGATTGGCTATAAAGTTTGGCAAGTTGATGTATAAGAGACGTGATTTTTTTACAATTTAGACCTATAATTTTACTGCAACTGGTGAAATTGGTTTTGATTGTTGACCAATGTGCTTAATTTTTAATTTTTTCCTTATATTGTCTTTTTTTTTCGGATAATAATTGCTTGATTTCCTTTAATTATGACTAATAACATTATATGTTTATCTACTGATTATTCCAACTTGGATTTATGCTTCTTTTTCGTATATCTGATATTAAAATGTCATTTTCGCAGGTTCAATGGAGAGCAATTCAATTTAAGATCATATATTGCTCTTCCTAAAGGCAAGCAAATATGGATAAAGAAAATGTAGCTGCCGCCAAAGTTGAAGAGCTCAGTACCCGAATCACTCGAGCACGGACTAAAGCCTTGGAGACTTCAGGAGGAATACTTCATGCCTCAAGACCTTCTTGTAAAGAGGACCAGAAGCGTGTTCTTAGAGTCAATACGAAAAGAACAGCATCGGATGATAACAAAGCTTGTGTCGCTGCAATTCCTGGACTTCAGCATAAGAGAAGGGCAGTGCTTAAAGATGTGACTAACTTAATTGGTGAGAATTCATCTACAAATTGCAGCAATGGAACTAAAGTTCAGGTAAGGGTATGCCGTAATCTAGTTGATATGCCAAATTCTGAATTCCCATTGCAAGTTAAAATATTTTACATTGACATTTGTTCAAAGGATTTACTTTTAGCTAATTTTACCAATAGTTATTAACTGGTTCATAAGTTGGATGCTTGGTTCATGATTGGAGGTTACTGCCTATTGACATTTTCACAGGCTAGAAAATGTCCCTCAAAGAAGAATGCTGAGGTCGCTGCTTACATCTCCATGGAAATTTACGAGGGTGAAGAGGATGTGAAAACAAAGTTAGCCGAAGAACTGTCAAAAATCAGGATGGTTGAAGCGCAAGAAATCACTTCACCAGCAAAAACAGAAGAAAAACAACAAACGGGTCTTGGAACAAGAGAAGGTGTTGTAGCAGGTCCAATACTGGCTGCTACAGAACCTGCAGGACACCTAAATCCTCCAAGGAAAGGTCTGCCTTCCTTAAAGATTTGCATATGAAGACTATCCCAAATAATGTATGAGAGTAAACTAATCGGTTGATGGCAACATCTTAATTTATTTAGGCTACGAGGGAAACACGACAATTTTCGATGAAAGGAAGCCAAATTTATTTTTCTGGTTAATGTTTCACTGGTGATAGAGTAGCATTAAGTTTTTGAAAGAAAATTGCAAGCCAGTGTAATGATATTTCCTAGTTGCATTGTTCTATTCTTAATATACTACTAATGCCCATACATTTTTAATTGCTTGTACAGAAGAAAATAAGATTTGCAAGAAGGTGGAGTCCTCAAGTGGTCCAGGCGTAGTGGACATTGATTCAAATCTAAAAGATCCTCAAGTTTGTGGATTGTATGCCCCTGACATATATAACAATACAAGGGTTAAGGAGGTTGGTGCTTAATCTTTACTCTGGTACTTGCTGCAATCATTTTTTTAATAATTGTCCATTCTAAAATGTAAAAGAAAAAATCTGTTTCACATCTTGAACATATTATTGTTGTTGTCGTCGTTGTTGTCATCTTCATTGTTGTTATTATTATTATTATTTCCCTCAACTTTTAATTGCAACTGCTGCGATGCTTTTATCTTTGAAAAGTGTCATCACTGCTGACTACAACTCAACATAATTTGATATAGAAGGTGTTGCAAATCTATCAATCAAATTACCATTGTTCTCCATTTTGGCATTAGAGGCAATGTAGAGTTTTCCCCCCTCAATGGGAATGAAAAAAATAAATAAATAAATAAAATAAACAGCAAAAAGACAATGTTATTAGTTTAGTTTGAAGCTGGAATTTACTCAGGATGTTGTTTATGAAAGACAGAACTGGTGACTCAACAGCTTACTGCTTATCACCTTACATATATGGTACTAACTCTATGACATCTCTGCTTCCTCAGCTTGACCAGAGACCTTCAACCAATTACATGGAAAGATTGCAGCATGATATCACCGCAAGCATGCGAGGCATTCTGATTGATTGGCTTGTGGAGGTGACTCTATTCAAATATGTGATATGTTGAGAAAGCTATCTGAGGCACATACTTCAAAACAAGGATAACATTTTGGTTTTAACTAGATACATTGAAATAAGTAGCTCTTTTGTCCTTTAAAATAGAAAGGAACTCTTTCGTCTTTGTCAAGAAGCTATTATCAACCTACTGCAATTATTAGCATCGCATTTCTTGTTTTAAGTTGTAGTTTTGCATGCCAACTTTTGTTGTAGCAATCACAAATCAAAAACAAGTTTGTTGGATGATTTGATCTCCAACCTCTTTCACATTCTCCCATCTCTAAGGATTATTAAAGAAGGATTGTCATGGGCTCGTATACATGTGTGCTTATAAATAAGCAAGTGTTGGAATCTACTTATATAAAATTAATTAGCTTGTGTTAGGTCCAACACCTACTCACTTATAAGTCATTATATATTTTGTGATTATTCGATGTGAAATGTTTTTTCCAATAAGGATAACCCCAAGTTGTATTCAATTAAAAACGAAGAATAGGGTCATCATAACACATTGAAGCTTTCTTGCTAATTTGTTTACCATTTAAGCCAGAAGGCCCAAAACACATTTTCAGCTTTCATGGTTCTTTAGGGAATTATTTTTATTGGACACAGAGATCCTTAAATAATGACTGGTTGACATATTTAACTTTTAGAGTACAATGACCAGAAATTGGGACTTCAGTATACAAGGCTTTTGAGTTTTAAGAATGCATTGATTGCATTGATTTTTCTCATTTAAGTATGAACCAAATATCAAGTCTTTTTTATTGATTTTAGATGCAAACGGAGTAAAGACTGATAATTTACATGTTTCCTTTCAGGTTTCTGAAGAATATAGACTTGTTCCAGATACACTCTACCTTACAGTTAATCTCATTGACAGATTCCTCTCTGAAAATTATATTGAGAAACAAAGGCTCCAACTGCTTGGTGTTACGTGCATGCTAATTGCCTCGTAAGTTTCATGAGTGATTCTGAACTTAGTGAATCCACTGTTTTCTTTGAGTTCTGAAGTCAAATTACAATTGATCTCAAATTGAAGATGAATAATGATAGAAATCCTTGGCCTAATTAGCATAACATGGCACATAATTTACTGTGTTCAGAATTTTACGATTAAAAATCCTTGATGTATATTTGGCTACTATATCCTGGCATATTTGATGCCTTGGACAAGTTTGCATCTCCCTACTTATTTCCATATTTTTCCATAGATGCATGTGTCAAGGATAAACATTTTTGCAGTGAAGGTTACTATTTTGGAAGCATTTTGGTGGTCTTAATAATATATTATTTTTGTCATATACATTTTTATATTTTACTGACTGAATATTTCTGGTTATTATGGTTGCAGAAAGTATGAAGAAATTTGTGCACCACGGGTTGAAGAATTTTGCTTCATCACTGACAACACTTATACCAGAAGAGAGGTGTAATTCCAGGCTGCTTGGCAACTTTATATACAAGTTGCCACATGGTCTGCTACATCTTTGCCAATTTGTTAATTTTTGTTAGCTCAGCCGCATACTTTTATGCCTTCAGCCTTCAGCCTTCTTTTGTGTTTTCTTCATCCATATGAATTGTTTGTCTTGGAAACATAAGAAATTATTTGAGACAGCAAGCACAACATAGCATTTCAGCTGCTAAGCCCAGATAACAAAGGCTAAACTTTTTGAAGTTCTTCGTATCAGGATGAAATTCTTTAATAAATTGCCTCTAGAGGCACTCGACATAAAGTAAAATATGACTAGTAAAGTGTGTGCTATATTTTTGGAAGGATTCTTGACAAATTTGAATAGTCAAAGTTACCTTCAAGGCAATCCATAGCATCTAGATTAAATCAAAGTGCTTTAGAGTATAAATCATGTGTTGTACCTAAAATCTAATCTAGATCCCTTTTCAAATAGGAAATTTGGTTGCATGCTGCCAATTTTTAAGGTTCCTAATGCAGTATTATGGCAGGTATTGAAAATGGAGAGTCAAGTTCTGAATTTCTTGTACTTTCAAATCTCTATTCCCACCACAAAAACATTTCTGAGGTAAAATATTATCTTCTGCTGTTGGCAAAGTCCCATCTGATGGTGAAATTACTTATCTTTCTGAACCTAATGATTGGTTTTCAGGAGATTCATTCAAGCAGCACAAGCTTCTTACAAGGTATTTTTAAGTGGAAACTATTGTTTCTAATATCACTTGGAAATTAACTAATTGTAAAATTAAATTAATTCCTAATTCTGCTCTGGTATAGGTTCCATGTATTGAAATGGAGTTCCTGGCAAATTATTTAGCAGAACTGACTCTTGTCGAATATGACTTTCTAAAGTTCCTACCTTCCCTTATAGCTGCTTCTGCTGTGTTTCTTGCACGATGGACACTCGATCAGTCAGACCACCCATGGGTCTGCCTTTTTCTGCCATTTTAGTTCCATTGGACTTTTTACTTTATTTTTCTCTATTTCTTTCATCAATGTGGAAATGTCTAAAAAAACCCTAATATATATATATTGCAGAATCCAACTCTAGAGCACTATACAAGTTACAATGCATCAGAACTGAAAAATACAGTACTTGCACTAGAAGATTTGCAGCAAAACACCAGTGGTTGCTCTCTGAATGCTATACATGAGAAGTATAGACAACAAAAGGTAACTAATTACTACCATCTGACATTGTTTGCTAATTTCATTCTATTTCAGCTGATAAACATTGAGATTGTTTTACTGTAAATAAAACTATCTTAAGAATATGGTTAACTAGTTCTTCAAAAACTGATATGAATCTCAAATGGTTAGGAGTGAGCTGTAGTAAGTCAGAATCTTATGATGTAAAAACGAGGCAGTAGATGGCTTCAAACCGAAACAAAGTCTTCTTCAAGATTTTAGATTACGTTGAGATATAAGATATTGAAGAAGGCAGAAAGTCAATTTGAGGATTCCTTCATGTATAAAATTAGAGCACAAAGAAACGGCAGAATAGGGAGAAAGAGTTTTTAAGAGAAGAAAAATAAAGTGCAAGTACTTAAAAATTAAAGAGTTAAAAGGAGAGAGAAAGGACAATAGTTGAAA
>CANXYC010548035.1:0-22057 GCA_948193065.1 Aleurites moluccanus | reverse complement strand
AGTGTTATATTTATCTTTCCCCGTGTTTGTGTATTTTTTTAAATATTATATTTTTCTTTTTTTTTTCTATATATATATATATATATATATATATATATATATATATATATATATATATATATACACGTGCTCTTTTATATGTCATTCATGCATCGTATAAATTGTCATCCTTATAACTTGCTTATGAAATCCTATTTTATAAGTCAATTGTTAAATGATAAGCCAAAATGAGAGTTACTGTAAACCGAAAACCTAGTTCCCAAATTTAGTCTCGGTTTGAAGGTCTAGTGATTTTATCATTGTGCTATAAATTGGAGTCAAAATAGGTTTTTTCCCCCCCTTTAAAAATGAAGGTGGCGACTCTATCGATTTTCAAAAATCAAAAAAATAATTTGGCCGAAATTACCTTTAGTCCGTAGGAATTCACCCCTTTTTTATTTGAGCATCTCAGTATTTAGGCGAGGTCTCACAGTTGGCGACTCCACTGGGGATTAACTTTTTCTGAAGTTAAAGAGAAAGGAAAATAAAAACACTTTTTAAATAACTTATGTTTTGGCTTTTTATTTAACTATTGATTTTTGCATGCATCACTTTTGCATAACCAGTTACAAATCGAAAATTTCAGATAGAGAGTAGCATCTACCTGGAAACTCTTTTTGAGTATGTTGGGGATAGCAAAAGCATCCACCTCGCGATGAATCTTCAATCTTTTTGAAGTGTAACAGGCAATATTACTGTTGGACCCACGCAAGGCTCTTTAACTCACATGTGGTTAGGTATATCATTGCCCTAGTATGACAAGTATCCTTTAAACCAATCCACCTAGCCTTCATGTAATGAACATTAGATCTTAGATCTTAGGGCCCGTGAACCATAATATTATTAAAATGTCATTATGAAACCTTTTTCTCATACCATGATCATGCATCCATATCATGCTCATACATTCATCATAGTTGGACCAAGAACTTTTCGTGTCAAACCCATGTATACCAAAAAGCCTTGTACCCATGACCCAACTAAGATGATCATACTATCTTAGAATAGGAACCCATTTAAATCATTGTTAAAACATACCTAACCCATGGTTCTTATCTTTTGAAGGTACCAATGGATGACTTACCTAGAATTGAAGTTGGAACTGAGCTTGAAACTATGAACACACTACTCACTAACCTCCTTAAAAGGTAAGAGGACACTTTCCAAGCTACCATAGAAGCCTAATAAAATCACTTCATTGAGATGAACCTCTAATTCACTGAAAACATGAACCAACAACGCCAATCCATTCTCTAAGAAGTGAAGACTATTCTAGACTCACATCCATCTATTAATCTGTCAAATCGAAAGGCCAGTGCCTCTAATTCAAAGCTTTCTATAGTTGATCTTACCTATAATGAGTCAACCCCAGGTGTCATTATTACTGCCAACCCTCTTTTCCAAGAAAGAGAAGATCAAGCTACATTAGAAACTAAGAAACTCATATAGAAATTTGAACCTATAGAAAGGGTTCTCGAAAACATTAAGAGGCATGGACTTAATCGATGTTGACTCCCTCACACTTTTTCCCAATGCAAGGTTCTTATCGAAGTTCAATATGCCATATATGGACAAGTTTGATAGGATCACTTGCCCCAAGACTTACCTTAAAATGTATGTAGGGGCAATAAATCCTCTTAGTATGGATAATGAGCTCATTGCTCAATTGTTCCAAAAATCCCTTGCCGGAGCTGCCATGAGATGGTTCGTTGATCTAGACACCAACTTCAAAGAGTCATGGGATGATATCTGCAATGATTTTGTGAAACAGTATCATTATAACATTGAGGTTGATGTCACAATGAGGGATCTTGAAACTACCAAGCAACAGTAAAGGGAATCTTTTTCTACTTTTCTTACTAGGTGGAGGGCAAAAGCTGCCCAAATAATGAATAGACCCAATGAGTAGGAGCAAATTGACATCATCATTAAGAACTTCCTCCTAATGTATCAAACCCATCTCTAGACTCAATATCTCCTAGATTTCAAAGCTCTCATTGCCACATCATCTAATATTGAAGACCTGATCCAAAGTGTTGCTCTTCAAGGTTCAGAAGAAACACTAACTACTCTCATAACTCAAACAACTCCACTAATCAGAAAGGTGGAGAAGTAGCTATTTTGTCCAGCCATCCTCCCATGAGACTTGAAAGTAGATCCTTCACTGACTTGAGCATGATTTTGATTATGGTGTTTAGAAATGCATTGGAATCCAAACTGATTACACACTTAGAGCCAAGACCACCACCAAACCCTGTACCAAAAGCTGGAATATGAGCGAGTATTGTGAATATCAACAAGGCTATGGGTACAAAATTGACATGTGCAAGAACCTAAGGCATAAAATCCAAGATCTAATTAACAGTGGAGACATTCTACCTCTAAGGCCCATGCCCAACATAACAAGCAATCCATTTCTGAACCATCAAGTCCAAATCAATTTCATCCAATCCACCAAGCTAGAACATGATCCTATCTTTTTGATACGATCATGTGAAGACTATTATTGTGTGCTAGATCTCAATGACTTTGTAATACCATAACCCGAATTGAAAGATTCTACCAGCCTCCTACCCAACCAACCCAAAATTCCTCTCCAGTTCAATCCATTCCTCCACCTGCTGAAAAGTTGAAAGGCAGCACTGAGCTTGATGAAGATGTTATGCTAAAGCAATTGGAAAAGACTCAGGCAAACATCTCCATTTAGAGTTTGATCTAGCCATCCTACCTTCATCGCTAAGCTCTTTGCAAGGTTTTGAACCAATGCCAAGCTCCCATTGGCATCTCACCTAAAACCTTAGTTGTTTATTTAACCAAAACAACTAAGTCTATATCAATCACTTTCAACAACTATAACTTGCCTAATGGGGAGGATAGCCATAAGGCCCTGTACATAACTATCATGGCTTGAGGAAATACAATCCCAATGGTGCTAGTAGATAACGGGTCAGCTTTAAATATGTGTCCATTAAAGGTGGCTATTTACTTGGGTTTTGGAATTGCATATTTCACACCCTCCAATCAGATTGTGAGGGCATATGATAACACCAAAAGGAAAGTTCTTGGAGTAGCTAGCCTTGATATGACCATTTAGCCGGTGATTGCACTTATCCATTTCCAAGTAATTAATATTCCAACCTATTTTAACCTCCTCATTGGAAGGCCATGGATCCACAAGTTCAAAGTCATACCTTCTTCCCTCCACCCAAAGCTTAAGTTTCCCATGGAAATTCTATTGTCACAGTCAAAAGTGACATGTATGGAAAGAGTAAGATCCCGCCAGCCATGACAATCTTGGAAATCCAACCCAAAACGATTGGGGTGCCATTTTCAAGATTCTTCTTTGACACTATTCAATTCATCGAAGGTGACAAATGTAAGAGTTGGTTCCTTTTGACTTTGACCCTTATGGAAGTATAGATGTGGCTAACATTATGAAAAAAATGAACTATTTTCCTAGTCTAGGTTTGGGGAGGAATCAACAAGGGATAGTATCCTTCAATGACTACCCTGTGGCTAAACCACTATTTGGGCTTGGCTCTGAAATCACCGAAGAGGATGAGGAAGAGATTCAGAGAATAGCTAAGCTAAAGGCTGAGGCTAAGAGAAAATGTGAACCATTTGATTGGTAAATGAACCTCTACTTTAAAACTTTAAATGGCTACTTTGTGAAATAAGGGGAAGATTTAAATATTATTATGGTTTTCCTGAACCTTGGTATTGCCCCTTAACCCAGAAACTTACCCTAAGGGTTTGAAATTTTTTTTTATGTCAAGCTCAATTTAGAATAATACAAGCCAATTTACATGTTTAAGAAGGATTGGGAAGAAAACATAGAAGCTACTCTCTTTAAGCAAGTTTTCATAATTAATACGGAGTACAAGTAGATTGAACCCGAGTCACTATTTTCCTTTCTTAGTCTTTAGCGTCTGTAAAAAGACCTTTTCAGTCTTTTTTATTTTACTTTGAATGTAACCATAATGATAAGGCCTTTTGATCATAATAAAATGCTTTTCTTTTTCTCTTATTTTCCTTTGTCAGACTTTCCATTTCTTGCATCCAATCAGAATGGGATATTAAAAAGAAAATGAAATAAAGATAAAGAAGAATCAATTAATTTTGGCACAAAATTCACATCATAACTCATTTTCCTAAAGATTCAAGGACTATTTGCTTGAGAACCTAATGATTTAACATAAATTAATCTAAACATTGCAAAATTCAACTTCCATCTGTACCCCGACAGAGGCAACTCATTTTTATTTAGTTTGTGGGATGGAAGCAGTTCTTCCAATTTAATAGCAAAATCTGATTTACTAGGGTTATGCACGAAAGTCAACTAGATGAAACAGAATAGATTAGAGGGTGTCATGATCAGCTAAATGCCATAAATGAGAAAATAATGAATGCCTTGTATCATATTCAGGGTTATCAACAGAGGCTTACTAGACATTTTAACAAAAGGGTGATCGATAGAGGGATAAAAGAAGAAAACTTGGTCTTAAAAGAAATCAGAGCTCCGATTCACGATCTAAGGGGAAAACTCCTACCTAATTGGGTTGGTCCATACATACTCAAGAAGATCCTGTCTAGCGGAGGAGTCATACTGATTGACCTGGATGTGAATGAATTATTGAATCCATGCAACCTAGATCATCTTAAAAGATATTTTATGTAATATAATGAGTTACGTAAACAGAACTATGAGGACCTAAATCTTTCGAAAAAAAAATTAAAATATAAAAATATAAACAGAGATATGTAGGAAACACACCTTGGGTAAGGTCCAAAGCATAATAAAAACATCATGTTTCGTGCCAAAGTTAGTTGACCCTTGCTCGCTAAGTTGAAAACCCGCAAAGGTGGCTTAGGAAAAAATTAGAGTAGGTTTGAGAGTTGAAAACCTGAAAAGGTGGCTTGGACAAAAATTAGATCAATAAAAGAAAAAAAAAAAAGAAAAAGAAAAAATGTCTCATTTTGACTATCTTATCTGGCAAAGTCATCATCTCATTTATCATGGATTCCTGTCTCGTCATGCAAGTCAAATTCTCATCTCGTTCATTCCATTCAAAAGTCAGTATTGTAAATCAAAAATCAACTCCCATCTCGTCTTATTCAAATCATAAAGTCTAATCCAAAGTCAAAAAATACCCAAGTCAAAATAAAGTCCTATCTAATCCTAGGTGGACAACAACAAAACATAAAAGCAAAGAAATCCTAACTACAAGTCCTTCTCCTTATAGGATGGATATCTCTATCATCATCTGAGTCATCATCAACTGGCCTTTTTCCAAATGCATTATCAGAAGTCCTATCTACAGTAGTCATCTCCGCATCTCTAGTATCAATAGTCTCCTTGTCCTTCTCTATCATCTTTGTCACTCCACCAAACGATGTCCCTATAACAGTCATAGCTTTGTCGTCTGTCTCTGTCCCTGCCTCTAGCTCCTTTATCAAGGTGGATCATCTAATCTTCTTAATAGGCCAAATAGAGGTAATGAACTAAGCATCATACACCTCCAACCTGTCTAATAAACCAGCTGATCTAACAAAGCGCATAGGTCTCCTCTAGCCATTCTTTGTAGCTCAAGCCACAGCTACATTTATCACAAATATAGGGAAAACAGCTCTATCTAGTGGAATACCCTGTGATTGACCTATTTGCCTCAAAATTCAGATACCCTGATAGAAGGTAGTCAGCCCCATGCCTGTCAAATACACCATCCTATAGCCAAAGCTCATCGTCATGAAAGAACCAATCTCATACCAAAGGCAATACCACAAAATACTGTATGGGTCCAATTCCAACAGCCAAGCATACCACTCTCTTTATGAACTAAAGAGGATCAGGGTCCGACGCATACGATACCTAGTAGCTAAATAAGGTAACTTATCTAGAGGACTAACCACCTGGAGATGATCCTTTAACCAGACCTAAGTCATCCCAAAATAGAAGTTAGAAACCAAAGAGGTTCAGACAAAAAAGAACAAAGGGAAAAGAGGAAAAGTTATACTTGGAGAATAATTGGGTTCACATACCAGGATCCCTGCACTCTGTAGTTAACATCCAGACTCAGAAGGGTCTCAGCCATAATCAAACTTGCTATAGTGCACCCCTGCTCCATTTGAGCCACCAGTTTCACTATCTCAATAGCTCCCAATCCAAGAGCACTAGAAAACAAACATCCAGCAGTCAGACAAAAAACCAAAGCAAACATCTCAAACTTCTGCCTTTTGGGATCCTTAAGGTCCTGAAACTCAGTAATCACTGCAGTGAGAGTAACTATATCTCCGTGAACCATGGAACTAGCCAAATAATGTCCCAAACTAAGCGATTTCCTAAAAGATAGGAAATGCCCAACCCTAGACTCTGGAACAACCAAAGCAGCATCAAGGTTACTACTTAGAAGAACATTGAACTCCTCAAAGGTGCATCTCCTCTATGCTTGCTCCAAAGCAGAATAAATGGTTGACAGGATCCCAAAAGTTCACACCGGCATCCAGAAAGTCCCAGTCCACTTTTACTCCCCTCAGGGTCTAAGCAAAAATGATCCCATACCTATCTAGGTTCATCCGATTAACCTTATCCAAATTTTTGGTCTATAGGAATATGTAATGACTGAAGTAAGATTCCATTGAGAAACAATATTAAACTCAAAAAAGCAGATAGAATTCAAAGAAAAAGTCTGAAAAGCAAAGAGACAAGTCAAAAATGAATTTCACAAAGTAAAAAAGGCTATATATAGACAAAAAAAATTTATTCGAAATGGACTAGGCATTGGTGGCAGCCTCCTTTGGAGATGGTGCCACTGCTAGCTCCCCAAACTGCCCTTAGCAACAGTAGCTTCCCATAGTGACGGTAGCTCCTCTTTAGATAGATGACAACTCCTTTTCTTCTTGTTGGCAATTCCACTTTCTTTAATTTTAAGCCGTAATATTCCAAAACAGAATTTTCATGCATTTTAGGACATGCATCACA
This sequence comes from Aleurites moluccanus, assembly GCA_948193065.1. Lineage (NCBI taxonomy): Eukaryota > Viridiplantae > Streptophyta > Magnoliopsida > Malpighiales > Euphorbiaceae > Aleurites > Aleurites moluccanus. Next base: position 15,039 of record CANXYC010548035.1, on the reverse strand, counting down.
TAATTTTAAACACGATCTTGCATAAAAAAAAAAATGCATAAATTTTCCACAATCACATAAAAACTTAGTTACATAAAAAATCCATTCAAAATAGAGGGTGCATAACTAGCATAACATGCATACATCCAACATCCATATTGCATAAACATCATATATATGATGAGTTAAAAAAAATTCATAAAGCAGAAATCATAATAAAAAATCTTAGCCTCTCCTCCTCCGGTAACGAAAATCCTCTTGTTAACTGACCTGTCTGTGTCACATCCCCCACTTCAGGAGACATGACGGTCATAAGGAATGGGAAGGTATAAGGCCACCTAAACCTGTAGAACCCCAAATAACAATCAATAGTAGCACGATACAGTGACAACCAATCCTTTCCCAAAATCAAATCCATTTTCAGCACAAGTAATTCTATTAAGGTCACAGGAAGTTCTCTTTCGTTAATCTTTACTATACAATCACTATATTCACGATCCACTATTACTGTTTTACCTAAGGGAGTAGAAACCTCCAAGGGTGTTTGCATTACTCTACTATCCTTTCCCAATTTCTTTGCAAATGATGAAGACACAAAAGAATGTGTAGTGCTCGAATCAAAAAGTACATTAGCTAACTCATGCTGAATAAAAACTATACTTCCCATAGTATTGTTTGATGATCGAGCCTCCTGTTGATTGAGGGAAAATACTCTACCCTGACCTCTAACGGCTGGTGGCTCAGATGAGCTCTAAGCTGGACCCTTTCCTCTACCTCTGCCTGCAGGTGCTCTGGAAGTGCCCCGATTTTGCTGAACAGTAGGCTGTAAAGCTGATGGTGCTCCCTCCTAAGCTCTGATGATAGGGCAGTCCCTAATAAAATGGCCCTACTGGCCATACCTTAAACAAGCTCTTGTCTCCCGTCTACAAACACCGGGCACCTAGTATAAGCAGGTATAGTCTGCAATGTCTGATCAGCTCTGGATACATTAGCAACTGCCCTCGGAGCTGATGAAGCTGCCTCAGATCAGGACTGTCCTCTATCAGCAATAACAAATGGCTGGCTCTAAGGAGGTCTGTAACTACTCTCAACTAGTCTAGTTTGTGTACTCTGTCCGTCAGTCCTCTGACTTTTTTGACCCATGTTATCACTCTTCCTTGCTTGTTCTCTTTTTGCTTTATCTTCTTTATACTTCATCTCCATACGGTTAGCCTTATCAATTAATTTTGTCAACAAAGTGAATTCCACTGCTAGTAATGCATTATGCAGAGGTGCATTCAATCCTCTCGTGAAACAGCCGACCTTTGTTGCCTCATCTGGAACTATCTTCTTTGCATATTTTACTAACCTTTGAAATTCATCAGCATATTCCTGCACACTTATGTTTCCCTGCTCTAATCTCTCAAATTGAATCATCATTCTATCTTTCTCACCTTCAGTGAGGAATTCATCCATCAACAACTGTTTGAATTCTTCCCAACTCGGAGGATCATCACTATATAATCTGCCTTGTATATACCTTGAAAACCAAGTCTAAGCCTTTTTCTTCAATAACAGCCCAACTAACTCTATAGCCCAAGTATCGGAGCAAGGTAATCTCATCACAATTTTGTCTACCTACTCCAGGAATTCAATAGGCTCATTGCCATGCTCTCCACTAAATTCAGGTAATCCAAGTTTCAAGAAACTGAACACAATAACACCACCCTCCTCAATAACTCTCTGAGCCTCTCGTCTAATCATAAGCCTCGGAGGAGGTACCACAAGTGGAAGATGAACAGGTACTAGTGCCGGTGCTGGAACTAGTGCTGGTGTAGGTCCCTGTCTTCCCTTTCTTAATTCTTCTATCCGTCTTCTCAACTCTTCATTTTCTCTCATCAACTGCTCATTTACCAATCCCACATTTTCATCCATTTCTTCCTATTCCACTTCCAACCTTCTTCTTATAATCGGTGGTTCCATAAACTCAACTCTCTATGGTGAAACATTATAAGCTACTTCATCTTCCAATCTTCTACCAAGTTGAGGGGGACCCCGTCTAATCGACTCCGATTGAGCAACTCCCTGACCTCTGCCTTGTCTTTAGGACGTCCTTTTGGTGGCATTTTTACTATAATAAATATAAGGAACAATTATCAGTTAATGATACGCAGATAACACACATAATAGATAACAGATAATTGACGATATAAGAATTCCTATTGCTCCATGGTTCACTTAAATTTTATGATACTTATTTTAAATTCATTATTTTAATTTTAATCTTTGCTCTGATACCAACTTACAAATTTTTTTTTCACTTCTTGTTCTTCTATTCACTACTTTGAACATTTAGGTTTTACTAATTTCACTCAATTATATTTTTTACTCACTCATTATTTATCTAATTTTAGGTGTGCAAAAAAAAAATTGGACAAAAGATTACTTTAGAATTAATTAAAAATCGAACACCAAAGGGTGTTCAAACCTATAGTCATTAGGTCTCGATTTCTTTAACTTTGGTCTTAATTATTTCAAATTAGGTCTCAATTTCTTTAACATTGGTATCGGTTTACTTATAGTCATGATTATTTTACATTAGGTCTCGATTGGGTTATTACAGTCTGTCAACCTCCATATGAGCCAGTAAGTAGTTGATAGCCATCTCCTTTTGGTACCCCATTCGGCCATCTCCTTTTGGTACCCCATTCGATAAATCAGCTAAATATAGCCAGCTGGAACCTGCATGATACAAGGAACAATCTAAGCAACAAAAATTACCAAAGGATCATTTCTAGAGGTAAGCAAAAGACGTGTACCGTAATGTTCTCAGGGAAGTCTGGGGCAAGAGGATGAACTGTATTCGAAACATGGTAAGTCCTCATCTGACTATCGCCTCCCATACAAGGAATCTCCCTAGTAATCTCTAGAAAAGGGTTGAAGGCAACCTCCTTTTTGTTTCCCGCACTGGAACTCTGATCTCTGGTAGCTAGAGGAGCCATAGTAGATGCTCCTGTTCTAGGAAGGTTAGGTTGAGCAGAAGGACCAATAGAACAAGTAGTAAGTCGACATGGATCCCCAATATGACCTATCAGTCTGGTATGATAGAACATTGTATAAGAAATCTTAAGCTTAAGAAACAGAAGCATGGGAGAACCAAATATGACTCCTCTGAAGTATGGATGTCAGAATCCCACCTCATATCAATTGGAGGATGCTTAGGGGTAGTCCACTCCCCTATTATTTGAACTCTGACTCTCTCCACCAAAAAGTACAATTTGTAGAATGGAGAGCGAAATAGCACCCGAGAAAATGACATAAGATAGTAGTTATACAAAATAGACGACATCATCTCAATCCTGGTCACAAAAGTGGTCATTTGCAGCTATACAAGCAAGCCATGAGTACAACCTCAAGCCAGAACTGAAAGAAGGTAAAAATAGAAAATATCTGGGAAGGACTTGAACTACCAAAGAATGCCCTAACAGTGCAAAAGTCACTCCTAGGATGTCCTGTCCTATGTTCCCTATTCCACCTCATACCAATAGAGAACACATCCAGTCGAGGAGCATCCAGCGTAAGAGCAAGTGCGGGAAAATACTCATAAGCCCAGAGCTGAAAAGTGGCAAAACAATCATAAACGAGTAGATAGTTAGACAAATAGACAGTTAGACAAGAAGACAATTAAACAATCAGACAATTAGAAAAACAGACAATCAAACAAACAAAAGGTCAGACAAGTAGAAAGTCATAATAAGCAAAACTTTGATATAGGTACAAAGCAAAAATGTACCTCCCAAATAAGGAATGTCCCTCCGAAGCTAGATCAATAATGTCCCTGTATATGGTCCTCAGAATAGCTCCAACCCAATCACATGACTTAAGTTGTTACAAATCCAGTAAGCTAGGAAGAATATTCAGATCCACAGTATCTCGATGGGTATAAGAAAAGGTGCAACCCACTAATATCAGCATCATGAGGAGACCAACAGGATCAACTACTGGAAACTCCTCACTGAAAGGCTTTATGTCTCTCAAACGATCCTATAGCCAAGTGCACGTGACAATACTCCGAGTACGGGGAGGATCCTGCCTTATCAATCCCACCATATCCTCAGGAGAAAAGAAAACTCGCCAATAAATGTAAGTCTTAAGCGTGTGAAGTCCAAATCTCAACTCGGATAGCATACACAGATCCATGAGAGTCACAGTCAGCTCACCACATGAAAAATGAAAAGTATTACTGGTATCTCACCACCGGTCAGCCAATGCCTTGATCAAGGCAATATTACTCTCATTAGGGGGTCTAAGTCCCATAAATAACACAAATCCAGTCGATGTAATCAGATCCCTCAATACACCGGTACCCATACTCTCTGCTAAGTAGGCAAGATTTGATATACCCCCTCTATTCCTAATGGTTAGGTGCTAAAAGCAGAAAATAACAAAAAGAAGCAAATAAATAAAAGATGTATAGAATAGAAAAGAAGAAGAAGTAGAAGAAAGAAGAAAAATACCTCGATCCTACCATCCTAAGAGATGTGCTTCTCAAGCTCTTGTAGTAAATCCTCGGGATTATCATTCTCACGTGGAGCCTCGCAGCTTCGATGTCCCCTAGTTGGAACAGAATCAACTTCGGAATCCATAAATAAAAGTTGAGAGGAAATCTAGAGAGCGAAGCAAAAAGAAGAAAATGAGAGAAGATGAAGAGAATAAGAAGGTGAATCTCTATTTATACCTCTAACCTTTTGAGAATCTCTATAATTATCATCATGTCCTTTTGCAGCTCGGAAAAGCCTAAAATTGCGATATTAGATCCATTTCAACTCAGAATGCAGCGCCGTCAGTACCATCCGAAATGTATAATTTTTCTTCTTGTTCAAAGCTATCATTTGCCCAAATCAGATAAGGGATCTTATAATTCAGAAAATACCAGAAACATGAAAATATAAAAAAGAAAGCAAAAAAAGCTCAAAATTGTCAAAACAGGCCTATACATCAATAGACACTCTAGAGTACAAGCAGAACGTACAAATCTCATTTCAAGCAAACAAAAACTCACCCGGTTCACTACCATCACCTTTACCTTTCAAACTTGGGTAAAAGCGATAGAGGCAGCTATGAACACGTGATTTTGCACCCAAGTAGACTCGGGTCATGCCAAACTGATTTGCAATCTACTGGAGATCAAAGTCGACTTTGAATATAGGCAAACTGGACCGTGCCAAGCTGATCAACATCAACCAGAGGTCAAACCACTGTAAATTGGGCGAATCAGACTGGATAGACATCAAGATGAACCTGTTGGCAACTGGGCTAGGGCTTGGTGACAGGGCCAAGCCTAGCTGGCAGCGTCGCCAGTAGCCCAAACAGCCCTGGGAGGTGTTGCCACCCAAGCAAGCCTCTGCCGCTAGCCTTGCTTCCAGATGCCGCCAAGATGAAGCCCTTTTGCTGCCAAACTTCAGTCCAGAATCCCACATCGATTTTCAGTGTAATTTTTCCTCAAACTTTTTCTTATAAATACAAGGCTCAAATGCATCTCAAGGGACACCAACACAGACTCTCATTGAGTACCATAACAACTAAGTCAAATTTTCCTTAGTTGGCTCTCTTTTCTCTCTCTATTCAACATTCTTTATTAAAAACGGTTCAATTCTCTTTAATTTCGAACTAATTTCTTCAACTCTCATTGAGTTGGAGGAATAAAAGACCTAAAGAGATCTCTTTTTGAGTCAATCTAGAACCAATCAAACTAAATCACGTCTTAGTGCTGCTAAAATCAACTTGAATCTCGCCATGGTGCTAATCTTACTAAACCAAAGTGGAACTCTAATCCGAGGGAACTCTAAGAAATTGTCCCCCTCAAACCAAGGTATCGTGTGCATACAGAAAAATTAAAAGAACCATAAAATCAATATTTTCTTAAAATCAAATCAAACCTCCTTTACTAAAAGAAAGAACTGCGTGGGTTTTGATTCCCATTCAACGGGATACGCATACAAGTTGTTTCATAGCTTCAAATATAAAAAATACCAAAAACACTCATTTTTCTTAAATTAATCAGTTTCAATGTTGTTTTGAGGAATGTGTGGTTAACCTAGAATTCCCATTGTGGGCTAGAGTTAACATCCCTCGTCATTGGCTTTTTGATGTAAATTGAACCTTTTACTTTATGTTCCTTACTTTAATGTTATATATATATGTGTTTTTTTTTTTTATGTCATTCATGCATTGTATAAATTGCCATCTTTATAACTTGCTCATGAAATCCTATTTTTATAAGTCAATTGTTAAATGATAAGACAAAATGAGAGTTATTGTAAACCGAAAACATAGTTCCCGTCAGTCCCGATTCGAAAATCTAGTGATTTTATCCTTGTGCTATACATTGGAGTCAAAATGGATTTTTTTTTCTTTTTTTTCCCTTAAAAATAAAGGTGACGACTCTATCGATTTTCGAAAATCAAAGAAACAATTTGGCCAAAACTGCCTTTAGTCCATGGGAACTTGTCCTTTCGATTTGAGCATCTTCGTGCTCGAGCGAGGCCTCAAAGTTATATGAAACACATATCATAGATTTTTTCTTTATGGAATGCATGTCTACCAAAATATATTTTAGTTTGTAAACACTATACAGATGATAGTTTAGACACTCGATATCTAACTTAAGCTCATTTATTTATTCTTTTCACTTAAGAACTCATATTTGGTGACTTAGATAAATTTAGATATAATTACATATAAGTTGTTATAATAATATTATCAACATAATATATAAATCTTATTTCTTAAAATGAGACAATTGTTTCATTTTGAACAAGTTCTTTCAATTATCTCTCAAATAATCTACTTAAAAAAAATTTCATCTTTATTCATTTAATAAATAAATAAAGATGTACAACCATGTGAGGATGTTAATCTTGTTTCTATCTGACATGTTTTTCATAATTCTTAATAGTAAATGTACTAAAAATCCACACTTATATATACTCAAAAGAAACATCACGTTTTAGTATTAATAAAGATCATGTGAACATTGTTGAGAAATAAACACATAACATAATAAATCAACATTTATGCAATCCCTATGACTTTATATGTCCAATGAATACATCTCTAGGAATATGTTTGGTTAAAAGATTTGCAACTATTTCACACATATATATATATTTCATGTCCACCTCTTTGCACACAACCATGTCTCTTGTAAAACTTATATTTTGTCTATATGCTTAGTTTTGCAATGAAAATTTAGGTCTTTGGTGTAAGCTATTGCTGCTTGAATGTCATAGTTTACTGACACTAAATCACTAACAATACTTACATCCAAATATTCTAAAAATCTCTTTAGCCAAACCACTTATTATATTGTAGTTAAAAATGTTACAATTTAGCTTCCATTATGAATAAGGCTATACAAGATTATTTCTTACTACTCCAAGATATAGTGCCATTGTTAAGCAAAATAATAAATTTGGAGGTAGATTTTCTCTCCTTTGTTTCTCTAGCCCAATCAACATCCGTATAGCCTCTCAATTGCAGATCTCCACCTTGATAACACCATGAGTAATGTTAGATCTTAGGGTCTTCATCATACTTATTTTGATGGTTACAAACACCAAATCAATGGACTAATGAGTTTGTTTGATTATGTGCAAAAATTTCTCTAAAGTATTGTAGGATGCTGCTTAGTCGCGGGTGCGACCACTTGTAGTCACGGGCGTGATGCTAGGAACAAGCTTGATCACAGGTATGACAAAATTAGTCATAGTCTTGAAAAGTTTCAGATCGCGGGTGCAACACTTTCCAGTCGCAGGCGCGAAATTAATTTGAGAATTCTAAAAACATCCAGTAGCTTCAAGGTGAACAGTGTCCTACCAGTAATGGGAGCGACACAAGGAAGTTGTGGGTGCGACTAAGTGAAGTCGCGGGTGTGACAAAATTATTCACGAGCGCGAAATTAAAATTAGAATATCTCAAAATATCCAGTAACTTCAAAATGAATAGTGACTTTCAGTAGTAGGCGTGACATTATACCATCACGGGTGCGACTAGATAAAATCGCAGGATTGACTAGCTCAATCGCGAGCGTGAAGTATTTCAACCAAGTTTAAATGCTTAATATTGAAATTGGTCGTGGGTATGACAGTTGTTAGTCGCAGGCGTGACTTGATAAAATTCAAATTTATTCTTTTTCAAGTCAAATGATCAGATGTTAATCGCGGGTGCGACGATTCTAATCGTGGGCACGACTCACCTATAAACTAGCCGTTGGAGCGAAATTTCAGGTGTATTTATTGCGGGAAAATGAGTCAAAACGGCTCTTTCTTCAACCAAGACTATAAATATGAGTTGATTTGTATTAAATGAGTAGAGAACAACTTTAAACAAGTTCATAAGTCATTTATTGAAAGATCATTCATATTTATTGTACAAAAATCAGTATATACTTGCATTTATTGTAAATCTTCAAGGTTGTTGAAGATTATTGTTTATAAGAGAGTGTGGTGGAAAAGGAAATTCTTTCTTTTCATCTCTTATTAATCTTTTGGGTTGTGTGTGAGCTTAGTTTGAGAAAAACACATTGTAAAAGGTTAAAGTGTGAACCAAAACACTTAGATTTGATCTTGAACCTGTAAAAGGATCAAAGATAGTGAAATACTCAAGTGTGATCTTGTAGAGTAGACGTAGGCTCGTTTTGGCTGAACCACTATAAATCTTTGTGATGATTTTCTTCTTCTCTTCCTTCATCATATTTTTAATTGGTCATTATTTTATAAGACAACTAATTCACCCACCCTCTTGATTACCAAAGGGACTAACAATTGGTATCAGAGCTTGTCTATACTCTTTCTAAAAGATTTAATCATCTTAGAGCAAAGATCAAATGGCAACACAAGCATCAAACATTCTTGAAGGAGGGTCAACAATGAGACCACCATTCTTTGATGGCACCGACTATCCCTATTGGAAAAATAGGATGGAAATCTTTATGTATAGTAATGGAATCGACTTATGGGATGTAGTAGAAGAAGGACATGGAGTTCCTACTATGACTATAGATGGTATCCAAGTCAAAAAGCCAAAAAGTGAATGGACCACCGCCGAGAAGAAAGCAAATGGAAGAAATAGCAAAGCAATGAATACTCTCTATTGTGCTTTTAGTAGAGAGGAGTATGGCAAGATATCTCATTGCATCTGGGCAAAACAAATTTGGGATACTCTTCAAACTACTCATGAAAGGACAAGTCAAGTCAAAGGTAAAAAGATTCAACTTTTCACTCATGAGTATGAACTTTTTAGAATGCTACCTAATGAAAAAAATTTAGAAATGTATAACCGTCTTATGGTTATTGTTAATGGAATGGGAAAGTTGGGAAAGTCTTACTCTATAGAGGATATAAACTGCAAAATATTAAGAGTTTTTCCTAAGAAGGTTGGGAGGCAAAAGTAGCTTCAATCGAAAAAGCAAATGACTTGAGCTCTCTTCCAACTAATAATTTATTAGGTAAGCTTTTAACTCATGAGATCACTGTATCTCAAGAGAAAATTGATGAAAAAGCCAAAGAGAAAAACAAAGGGCTTGCTCTTATTGCTTCCAAAGAATCTACATCAAATGGAAGTGACATAGAGGATGATGATGATGAAGAAATGGCTCTTCTTACAAAAAAAATAAGAAATCTTATTCTAGAAAGAAAAAGAACAAGAAGCCTTATGAGAAATATGATCAGCAAGAGGGGCCAAGAAGCAATCAAATAAAATGTTATGAATGTGATAAAGTTGGACATATCAAGTTCGAATGTCCCAAGCTGAAGAATAAAATGAATTTTAAGAAGAAAGCCCTAGCAGCAATTTGGGATGACTCAAGTGATTCGAATGATAATAAAGAAACTAAGGAAGAGGTTGCAAATCTGTGCTTCATGGCAATTGATGAGGACACTTCTTCTAGTGAAGTATGCTTGAAATGAACCAAGATTGAAAACTTTTGGTATTTAGATGGTAGATGCTCAGGACACATGATCGGGAAAGCTAGCTTGCTCTCCAATATTGAAGATAAATCGAGAGGCAAGGTAACGTTTGGTGATAATAGCAAAGGTAAAATCATTGGCTTTGGCCAAGTTGGTAAGTCAAATAAACCCTCTCTTGATCATGTACTCCTTGTTGATGGACTTAAGCATAATCTTGTTAGTGTTAGTCAATTATGTGATATGGGAAACAAGATCATCTTTACCTCTAAGAAATGTTATGTTAAATGGTTGAAGGATAAGAAAATCTTGTTCATTGGTCATAGAATTGACCATGTATACATGATTGATATAAATGAAATGTTTGAGAATGAAAATTGCATGATTTCTTTTCATAATGATTCTTGGCTATGGTATAGAAGATTAGGACACATTGGCATGAAGCATATAGAGAACCTCATGAACCATGACCTAGTTATAGGACTCCCAAAGTTCAAATTCTGAAAGGATAAACTTTGTGATGCATGTCAAATGGGAAAACAAATCAAAATTTCTTTTAAGGCCAAGAACCAAGTTTCTTCATCTAGGCCTCTTGAACTTTTGCATATGGATCTTTTTGGATCTTGTTCAACCGCAAGTTTGGGGGGTAAAAAATCTGCATTTGTTATTGTTGATGATTACTCTAAATTCACTTGGGTTCTATTCCTAGCTCATAAAGATGAAAGTTTTAAAGAATTTAAAATCTTTTCAAAACGTGTTCAAAATAAAAAAGGTTTTTGTATCACATCTCTTAGAAGTGATTATAGTAGAAAATTTGCAAATAAGGATTTCAAAATGTTTTGTGATGAGCGTGGTATCTCTCACAACTTCTCTTCTCCTAGAACTCCTCAACAAAATGGGGTAGTGGAAAGGAAAAATCACACATTGATTGATATGGCTAGAACAATGCTAAATGAGTATTCGTTGACTAAGTTTTTTTGGGCGGAAGTCATCAATTGTGCATGTTATATTTCAAATAGAGTTATTATAAGACCGATTTTAAATAAAACTCCTTATAAGCTATGAAATGATATAAAACCAAGGATCTCATATCTAAAAGTATTTGGATATAAATTCTTCATATTAAATACCAAGGATAATCTCAGAAAATTTGATTCCAAAATCGACATTGGCATATTTCTTAGATATTCTACTACTGGTAAAGCATATAGAGTTTTTAATAAAAGAACACTAGTAGTTGAAGAGTCTATGCATGTGATATTTGATGAATTAAACTATTTTGAAACCAAAAATTTTGACTTGCATGAAGTAACTAATATTTTTGAAAATACTCATTTGAATGATTCATCTCTTGTCATTGACAATCATATTGACTCATCTAAAGAAATTAATGAAAGTTTTGAGAATCAACCAATTGATCTTGAGACCCCTCAAAGTGTAAATGAACTTCCAAAAGATTGGAAATTCAAAAAGGATCATCCCAAAGATTTGATAATTGGAGAACCATTTAAAGGAGTCACCACTAGATCTTCAGTTAAGGAGATAGTTAATAACCTTACATTCATCTCTAAAATAGAACCTAAGAACATCAAAGAAACCTTAGATGATGAGAGTTGGGTAGATGCCATGCAAGAGGAGTTGAATCAATTTGAAAGAAACAAAGTTTGGACCTTAGTTCCTAAACCCTTAGACCATCCTATCATTGGCACTAAGTGGGTTTTTAGAAACAAAATGGATAAGGATGGAGTAATAACTAGGAATAAGGCAAGGTTAGTGGCTCAAGTGTATAATCAAGAAAAAGATATAGACTTTGATGAAACTTTTGCACCCGTAGCTATACTTAAGGCTATTAGAATGCTTCTAGCTTTTGAATTTCATATGAATTTTAAATTGTATCAAATGGATGTTAAAAGTGCTTTTTTAAATGGTTATATTGAAGAAGAAGTGTATGTTGCTCAACCCCCTGGTTTTGAATGTTTTGATTTTCCAAACCATGTCTTCAAACTTCAAAAAGCTCTTTGTGGTAAAAAACAAGACACTTTCCAGTCGCGGGCGCGACACTTTCCAGTCGTGGGCATAAAATTAATTTGAGAATTCTAAAAACATCCAATAGCTTCAAGGTGAACAGTGTCCCTCCAGTAGCGAGCACGACACAAGGAAGTCGCGGGTGTGACAAAATTATTCGCAGGCATGAAATTAAAATCAGAATATCTCAAAACATCCAGTAGCTTCAAAATGAATAGTGACTTTTAGTAGCGGGCGCGACATTATACCATCACGGGTGAGACTAGATAAAATCGTAGGATTGACCAGCTCAGTTGCGGGTGTGAAGTATTTCAACCAAGTTTAAATGCTTAATATTGAAATTGGTCGTGGGCGTGATAATTGTTAGTAGCAGGCGCGACTTGATAAAATTCAAATTTATTCTTTTTTAAGTCAAAAGATCAAATTTTAGTCGCGGGCGTGATGATTCTAGTCGTGGGAGCGACTCACCTGTAAACTAGCCATTGGAGCAAAATTTCAGGTGCATTTATTATGGGAAAATGAGTCAAAACGGCTCTTTCTTCAACCAAGACTATAAATATGAGTTGATTTGTATTAAATGAGTAGAGAACAACCTTAAACAAGTTCATAAGTCATTTATTGAAAGATCATTCATATTTATTATGCAAAAATCAATATATACTTGCATTTATTGTAAATTTTCAAGGTTGTTAAAGATCATTATTTATAAGAGAGTGTGATAGAAAAAGAAATTATTTCTTCTCATCTCTTGTTAATCTTTTGAGTTGTGTGTGAGCCTAGTTTTAGAAAAACATATTGTAAAAGGTTAAAGTATGAACCAAAACACTTAGATTTGATCTTGAACCTGTAAAAGGATCAAAGATAGTGAAATACTCAAATGTGATCTTGAGGAATGGATGTAGGCTTGTTTTGGCCGAACCATTATAAATCTTTGTGTTGATTTTCTTCTTCTCTTCCTTCATCATATTTTTAATTGGTCATTATTTTATAAGACAACCAATTCACCCCTCCCCCCTCCTGGTTGCCAAAGGGACTAACAAGTAATCTGCAGTTCTCTTTATATATCTCAATATACTTTTAATTATTTTTCAATGTGTTGGGCCTAGGTTAGATTGATATTTGTTTACTATCCTCTCATACACGTCATTGCATACATGAGACTTTCAGTTGCACTTGCATAGGGAAACTTTTTCATTTATTCTTGTTTTTCTAGAGTCTTAAGACATAGTCTCAAGTTCAAGCCTTCACCTTTGGCAATCACACATATTGAACCATTCATGAATTTTCATAATATATGCCTCCTGAGAAAGAGATATAAATTTTATTAGATGATCTCTTGAAATCATAACTCTAAGAATGTATGTCACTTCACCCATATCCTTCATTTCAAAGTTGAATAATAACTACTCTTTGATATGACTTGGATATTCTTTGTCATTTTCAACTATTTATATGTCATCAACATATAATGACATAATAATAAATTTGTCCTTTGACCTTTTAATATGCACACAACGGTTTTCATCTATTATAGTAAAATTATTCGACATAATTGCATTGTGAAAGCTAATAAATATCTTTCTTGAAAACTGCTTAAGACCATAGATTGACTCATCAATATGCAAAACTTTTGTTCTTGGCCTTCCTTAAAGAAACCTATGGGTTATTTTATATAGATATCTTCATGTAATTTTCCATTAAGAAATGCAGTGTTCACATCTATTTGATGTAATTCAAGGTAAATATTTGCCATAATATTTAGAATTAATCTTATAGAGGTAAACCTCACAACAGGAGAAAAAGTATCCCATAATCAATCCCTTCCAATTGTATTTACCCTTTTCTAATGAGATGAGCTTTGAAATTCTCAATGTTGTTATTAACTTTATGTTTAATCTTGAGAACCCACTTGTTTCCATTACATCCTCCAATAAATCTATCAATTCCTAAACTTCATTTGATCTCATAAATTTTATTTGTTCTTCCATTATTTTTATCCACTTAAACTTAACAGGGCATAGGTGAGTCTCTTTTACATTCTTTAGCTCTTCTTCATCTTATTATGTAACCGTAAAAATCTCATCATCACCTTTAATTTCAAAATGGTGGCAAAGAATGCTTCTACGGTTACTACGTTTCAATTAAGATTCTTGAAGAATATTTTCAAAAAGATAAACAAAACTTCCATTAAAACTAGGATTAAAAATCCATCAAGCACCCACTAGAACCTGGATCTTTAAAATCATTCTCATTCAGACTAGTTGATGAAATTTCTCCCACTTAGAGGAAGTGATCCTTATGAATCTTGATTATTGATCTCATGTATGGAAAATTCATGGTTTAAATCACTTTGCTTAAGAAAAATATTCTTTAAGAACATGACATCTCATGATTTAAATTCATTTATACTTTCACTATCTTACTCATCTATAGAAACATATTCTTTTCATATTTCAAAATATCTCACAAAAATACTTTCCTTATCCATTGGGCCTAATTTTCCATATTTATGAGAGGTATCTTGAACACAGGTAGCACATCCCCATGGTTTTAGGAAGCTTAAGTCAGGTACCCGACTTGTCCATAACTTATATGGAGTGGAATTGATTGATTAGATGGCGCATGATTGCGTATATTTATGGCTACCAACAACACATCACTCCAATAGGTAATTGGTAAATTTGCTTGAGCCATCATAAACCTAACCATTTCAAGGAGAGTTTTATTCCTTCTTTCACCAACACAATTTGGTTCTGGAGTTTGTGATGTTCAATTCCTTTTCATGACATAAATATCTAAACTAATCAGATAAATATTCTCGACCTCAGTCTGTTCTTAGTGCCTTGATTATCTTGTCTAATTGATTTTCAACCAAGTTAATATAATTAATTTTTAAAGCAACTTAAAGCTTTAGATTTATATGAAATCAAATAGATATAATGTCACGACCCGCTCTCGCTAGCCGGATCGCGACGGTCCTAGGGCACGGGAGATGCCAATGGCGACCGGCACCCGTAGAACCCATCAATCTCATACTATACAATCACTCATAATATCGCAGCGGAAAATATAACTTACCCAATCTTTGCAG